>JANQAP020000276.1:3833728-3849262 GCA_026874005.2 Erythroxylum coriaceum | reverse complement strand
CAAAAGTCCACTTTACCCTTCCTTATAAGCTTGGGCTCTTTTGATACTTAAGTTACATGCCAAAAATGCCCTCAATTTATTCTTATGCATTTATTTCAAATCTCATGCTTATTCCATAAACTATTATGCTTAATTTAACGAAAAATTTCGGGGGCCAACATGACAATTCTTACTGATCTTGTGTTTTAACACTACTCACAGTTTCAACAAACAATTCAAAGGTTGAAGTAGAGGTAATTGTGCTACATCATTTAGCTTAGTCACTTGAACTATTTTTTGAACATTTAAAACATTGCTTTCCCTTGCTGCTTTATCAAGTACATAATTAGTTTCACTTGATGTAGTAGCTTGCTAGTTTGGGACAACTTCATTTACATTTGCTTTTCTAGCTTATTTGCTTTTTGCAAATTCTGGTATCCCTTGCTGCTTCATTTACTATAAACCTCAATGTTGTTTTTCTTTGGTATCCACCTCTTTGTAACCTATTTCAGAAATGATCTCTATGGATAAGACAGCAAAACAGTATCTTTAACTAACTCCCCACTGATATCAAACCTCATAATAGGAATATAATCTACCAAAACTTTCTTATACTCAACTTCAATGTATACTCTCACATAACCCACTCTTTTTATGTTGGAAATATTTTCATTTAATGCAAGAGGAGTTCCAATGAAACTTGTTAAATAACTCAAACCCTCCGATGACCAACATTCAAGAGGGATTTTGTGTATGTTTACCTAGATAGGTATGGATTTGATTTCATTTCTATCTAGTTTAAAACCCATCTCCCATTTCCTTAAGAACATAGGCTACCTTGAATATGCCATGGCCCCATATCCATAACCTTACCTGCCATTTCCTCTAAAGAAAATCGAAAGATAAACAAGTCATCTTCAGTTATTAACGCAGATTGTAATCCCCATTTCTTCCAATTGGTGTATGCCTAATGTTGAATAACTGGGTAAGCTATTCTCTTCTCCAAAAAGTATCCCATAAGAGTTATTTTCCATTTGCTTGCACCTGCAATAATACTTTAGAAAGATGGGAGACAGGACCATCCTTCATACTTGCAACATATTGGAGCTTGCTAAAAATGTCGAGATCTCCCACCACACGGCTCCAAGTAAGGAACTATTAAGAGGTTGGCAAAGTAGTCCCTCCTCACTCTCCAACAGGAGGTTCAAGGAAGAAGGAGCTATAACTTAGGGTGACATTTACCTCTAATGGTAACCTATCACAACCTGTGTTTTGGGGAGTTTAGGCGGGCTACCAAAAAAGGAAAGGAACCCAGTTTAGACTAGGGAAAGAATAAGAATGAAGGACGAATCAAGAAGGTGGTCTTGGCAAACATAGGGAAGGGGATACATGAAAGACAAAAAGTTCATAGAGTCACAAACCAAAGAATTGTGCATGGCTCAGTGTAGAGGAAAGGGAGAGAAAAGTCAAAGTGAGAGAAGCCATACATCTACTTGTACAAAAGTTGCAATATCATATTAAGTTCTTGTCAAAGAATAAAGAGAAAATTCTTACCATAATGAAGAAAGCTTTTAATTTGTTTTTTCAATATGATAACCTACGAACTACATTAAATAAGATAGCATTTAATAGGTATAAAATCCCTAAAAACTAAAGTCCTAAAAGAAAAAGGACCCAAAGTCCTAAAAGGAAAAGGAGATTCTCCCCTTTGTCCCTTTTCATAATTTAATTATTAATAAATAAATAGCTTTAAAAATTTCAAATCCTTACTCAAATATAAATATAAAACCTTAAAACTAAATAATTAATATATATCACGCTTTTAAGTAACTAATTCGATCACCTATAATTCCATGCATTCTTATATTTTAAATCACGAGTCTAACGCTTGTTTAGCATTGACAATGAAGTTGGTTAGGTTTTGGAACTTTAAGGGAATCAATACTAATAGGGACGGCAATGGGTTAGGCCGAGTTGAGCGTTTTTAAAAAAAATTAAAAACAATGTCGTTTTGTCCAAAACAACATCATTTTTCATTGCTCGTCAATCCGAGCTAGGGTTAGGGCCCGGCCTAGGCACAATTGCAAACCTAAATACTAATGAGTTTGGCATTAATCATAAGTACCACACCAACATCGATTTCCTTCTGTTTTTCCAATTTCCTCATCCAAAATAAGATTGATACTTAACACAAATATGACAATGATGCCGAGTACATTGTATTTCTATATTCTCTAATTTTCTCTTTTTTAGCTTAAAACATGCATACTAAGTTGTTAGATATTCTCTAAGCCTTGTTCTTTATATATTAAGCATATTCCAACTTCAACAACATAAAGAAAAGTGATTAATTTTAGTAATGCATTGAACAACCTCCTTTTCTTGAATATTTATGATTAATCCTTACAAAGCTACCTTCTTGTTTTTAGTATTTGCATTAGTCCTTAGACTTCTAATTTCTTACAAAGGATCATAATAATAGTCAAAAATAGGCGTTCGTGTAACTTGATCACTATTAGTGTTTTTGGGTTTGTAAGAGCTGCTAAGAAGTATCATCCTAACACCACCATCACTAGTTGCTTAGCAGTGTCGTTGATGGTGGTCCTTCTACTAATAAGGAGGTGCAAGCTAGTGGTGGCATAAACACCTAGATAAAGAAAGAAATAGATGATGTGTGAGGTTACTCCTGATTGAGACATTAATGGCGATAAAGAAGAAGTTGACAACTCTATGAATAGATGGAGGATAAAAGATGGTCACATAGAGAGGGAAAGTTTAATATGAGAAAATGGTGGTGTGCGTTTGAGACATACATCTTCTAGGGGATAGATGAATAGTTTATCTAACATGTACGGTGAACATGCCAATCCATGCTTGGCACATTGACTGAGGCATATGTATTGCATACACCAGACTGTCCCCCTTTCATTTTTATTATTTTTATTTTAAACACTTTATTTTTAATTAGAATAATTTTCTAATAAGATTAAGATTAAATTAGTTTGAATTCCTAATAAATATGGAGAAGCGTTTTCTAATTATTTGAAAATTGTTTTCAAGAGGGTGAATTTTTATTAGGAATATTTTAGATATTTAATTTAGTTTTTTAAATCTTATATTACTAAGTTACATTAGTTATCAAATCATTAATTAGAATCAAGCAAAGTTTTAAAGTGTTATATATTTTGTAATTCAATTATATTAGATATAATTAGTATAATAAGATTATGTTAATTATGACAAGACATTAATTTTAAAACTTTTTAAATCCTTCAATTAAATATTAAGTATATATTTATAAAGTGATTATTTAAAAAAATGTAGAACATAGTTGTTTTTAGAAATTTAGAATGTGATTGTTGTATTTCATTATTTAATATAAAAACTAGAGTTTTATTTATTATAAGACTTGTTAAGTAACTTAAAGCCCCTTAAATAAATATATTTACCTTAAATTAATAGGTCCTACTTAATTAAATTTGCATGATTTGGATGAGTAATTCATTATCAAATGAATTTAGAGGCAAGGTTAGGAATAAAATATAAAGTATGTTTTGACAAGAGTTATCACCTAACAGATTTAAGAGTAACATAATTGTAGGAAAGCTTGTATTGTGTTTTCTCATGGTGTCTACCTCCTACCACCTCTCAACATGGCCTCCACCCATTGGTCCGTGAGTTTTTTGACCACTAATTTGACAACTTTATGTAGTCAATCTTCATTAGTTGGCCAAGTTATATGGTAGGTATATGCGTATTTTGTTATAAATCACACTGATTTAGTACAAGTAATAGAGTACAAGTAATAAATCACACTGATTTATTATTATTATATGTTATATTTTTTAACAGATTTATAAATATAAAATTTAATTTTTTATGAAAATATTAAAAGAAATATTAAAATATAGTACTCATGTTATTATAAATTTTTTTTAAAGTCATAACCTTATAAGTCATTTTATACATAAATAGCTAATGCAATCCGCTGGTCAAATCAGCTGATAGAATTAGCTATCAGCTAATAGCTGATAGAATCAGCTAACAGCTAAATACTATCAGCTGATTGCTAAACAAGGCCAATATATGATTGATAAGGATGTCATCTACCCAATTTAATTTTAGTTAGTGTGTTAATTAACTCAAAATCAACTAAGTTTAAATAGAATCCTAGCCCACTAGAGATAAAGTAATTTTTCTGAAATACTAGTGAGATCTATTATTTTGAATAAAATAATGGGAGTAACTAAATATTTATTAAGTCCTTGTTTTATTTGGTTTTATGACTTAAAAATACTTTCTCTTTTATATCTTTTTGGTTATTAGATAAAATGAGTAACAATTTGTTTCTATGGAGCATCATGTATTTTAACAAGATTACTAAACCTAAAATTCATATATTAATTTTTTAACTTGAAAATTGTTCTTAAGCAAGAAAAAAATTGTATATTCTTGACACAACAATTCAACTAAAGCCTAATTTAGATCTAATTGATAAAGTCTAAAAGAGATATCAATGTAACATCCTGTTACTTATGATAAGGTTGAAATTAGGAAGCATAATCCATGCTTATGCATGATGTGGCATACACATACATGAGAATGTTGATTTTGCACATTAAAATGATTATACATGCATTCATTGACATTTTCTGGGTAAAATTGATCTATAAATATGAATTGTGGATTTTATTGTCTTGGAAATTAAATTGGTGAGTATTAAAATTGATTTAGAAATTTTGGAAATTTGGAGTATTTTGGGACTAGGAAAAATGTTGAAAGATGGACCAATTATAGTGTGACACGTGGACTAATGAATTAGTGACGAATGGCATAGCTAAAGAGTGACATTTGGCATGAGTAATTAATCGACAAATCGCAGCAATGGATGAGTGACAAGTGGCCTAATAATTAGGTGACATTTGGTGGCTTATGTAAGGGATAAGTGGCTTACATGCTTTAGGACATATGGTGAAGTAATATGGTGACATCTAGCACCTTAGGTGTAACATTTCTGAAGTGTTGTTTCAACCTAGCTCATTCTCCTTCTCTTCTCATCTCTCACCATCAAAACTTGCTTCTATCTCCCCTCTTGTGTTTTTCTTGAAGCTATGATAAATTACCACACTAAATACATGTTTTTACCCTTCACAAAATAGCTAAAGAACCAACTGATTGTTGTTGTTTCATCATAGCTGAAAGTCATTTAATTCCATCTTGAATGTGTGATGATTCTGCATGTTTTGAGTACTAGATTGGCTTGATTTTTGAGTCAGAATTGGAGTTAAATATGTAAGTAACAATCTGAGCTCTAAGGCATATTAAAACGGTTTGAGAATGATGTTTGAATTGGACTGAAATGCGTGTGATATTGGTGAAGAAGAATTGCTGGAATATGTTAGCTGTAGTGTTTTCTCTGAACATCCTTTGTTCTTTTGTTATAACTTCTTCTCCTGACATCCAAATGACATGAGACTTGAACCAATAGACTCATACATATTTTTCTTCGTCTCCACCAAAATTTATAAACATCTGAATCCATTTTGAAAAGATTGAGTGATAAATTTAGGATGAAAATATGAGTGTGTTGGAATATTGTTAATTGGAATGATTTCACTGATCATGATTCAGTATTTTGGCTATATTTTGATTTGTAGATTTATAAATGAGTTTATTCTTGATTCAGATTAAAGTAGAGACAATTGGTTACAACTTTCTTGAAGAAGTCGACTTTTAATTCTATCTCTAAGTATTTCAAAATCTGGCTTGAAATTGAGTCTTGACTGAGGCTGTAGAACTACCCAAGACAGAAATCATGTCCTGTGGTTATTGAATAAACTGTATTGATGTTGGCTAAATTAGACTAAGGTGTCTTCACCAAAGTTGTAGCTTATTCTCCTAAATTTAAATTGGTATAAAGTTTGTAATTTTTGGATATTGTAATTGAGAGATATGAATTGTACAACTTGACTGCATGATCATGCTCTATCCAAAATTCCAAATGTACACAATCTGTGGTTTTTGAGCATAACTCATAGAATAATGAATCAAATTGGATTATCTTGGTGTCATTGGAAACTTAAGACATGAAGGAACAATTTTTTAGAAGAAAGTGTTATCAAATTACTTCAATTTCCTGATGATAATAATCACGCAAGGTGGACCCGAAAATATGTTTAGACAAATCTGAATTGATTAATTGTGTATTATATATGAATGAGTTTTATGACAAGAATAATGTTAAGGAACCCGGAATTGTCATGAATATGCATTGTACGTATTCAGTATACATGAATGTGCATAGATGAATTCATAATTGTGCAAAATTTTATGTTATAGAGGAGCACATTGAGCGCCATCATCCAGACATTGCCGGAACTTCAAGACAATAGCTTTCTGAAGCGATTTGTGAGTAACTTAGATGATCTCACTCAATTAATTGTTTGTGTTAGATTACGTTTGAATTATCTTATGAATGTAAAATTTATTGTGTTGATTCCGAACAATTGATTGTACGAGGAGTTATATATTCGGGATTATATTGGAAGTGTTCCTTGAATGTGAATTTGGGCTGACTATGTGTTTACTCAAAATGTTTGTTAAAAGCTGGACTAAGGTCCAATGATAATTGTGATTTAAATTGTGAATGATTGATTGAATATGATAAATAGGAATGAGACTATAAATGTGTTCGAATGGGAATGAGATTAAGAATGGGAATGATTGAAATAATGATTGATTGAATGTTATTGTGATGCATTTCATACACGAATGCTTGATTAGATAAAGATAGTTGTGACATGAGTAGCCACCGAATATGAGCTTAAAGCTCCGAAATGTGGTATAGAGCTAAAGGCTCGATATGTAGAATGAGCCATGTATTCGCAACGAGTAAGGGATAGTATCAATAAGCTCGATATCCACAATGGATACGAGACAGTTTAGGCACTCAGTCACAACAACGTAATAATTGAAAGTGAGTCACATGAACGTTGCATATACATTTATTAAGTGTGATTGACTGATTGAATTGGAATGTGGTTATGTCATTAAATGAGATTGGGATATGTGAAATATATGATATGTGATGCAATTTGTTAAATGGAAAGTTGTGAATTATGTTCTTCTATGATTTGATACGTGGCATGAATTGAGTGAACCATCGAGGATGGTTACATCATTGAGTTCGCAAAACTCACCAAAATTGCAACGTTGATATTTCAAGTCTAAGAGAGGACATTAGAGACAGACAGACTCTACGAGAAGACTAATTCTTATACTTTTGTCAAGAAATGGCTCAAAGGTCGGTCAGCTAAAACTGAAGGAGTAGTTAGTAGTTTTTGTACAAATTCTCTTTCAAGTAGTGTTTTATGTATAGGGTTTGATATTGTATATATTCGGATAGTTTTGTAAAGATACAATGTCAGTTTGGTTTTTATGAAATGAAATGAGGAATGCAGTTTGATTTTAAAATTTGGTGACTTTTATGTATAATAGTTGATGCCATGATTAAGTTGGATATGTATTTGCTCTAATATGCCATTATTATAGATTATATACTGGAATGTCCATTGGGTGTTCTGATATATAATTTATGGTAGTGGGGTGTTACAATCAACATCATATTAATAATATTGAACAAACAATATCTGTGACATTGGCTAGTATGTTGTCTAAGCTTTAGAGGCAGCATGAGAAAATAGATGCTCGTAATATAATTTTGCATCTCAAGGAGTTACTTGGTGCACAAAGTAGGGTGGGGAGACATCAAACTGCCAAAGCATTATATCAATACAAGATGTCAAAAGGAACTTGAGTTGAGTTACACTTACTAAAGATGATTGACTATATTGAAAATTTAGGCCAATTAGGTTATATCATGGTCTATGAGTTAAGCATTAATTTGGTGCTGTAGAATCTGACTCCAAGCTATTCACAATTCATTATGAACTTTCATATAAATCAAAAGGATGTTTCATTGCTTAAACTATTGAATATGCTCAAGATCATATAGGGATGCTTTAAGAAGGAAGCCAATTATGTTCTTATTGTTGATTTTTCTAAAAGGAAAAAAATGGCTATGAGAAGAATAAGAACAAAAAATATAAGAATTTTGCTAAAGTAGTAAAAACAAATAGTAGTGACAAGATGAAGAACAATAACAAGGGCATATGTTTTTCATTATGGAGTTAATGAAGGCTAGAAAAAAAGCTTATCTTGCTAGGTTGAAAGACAAGAAACTTGAGGAATCTACTTCTTTAAGTATGTTTGTAATTAAGATCAATCTTTCTACTTATGTTCACAATCTTAGGTATTAGATATTGGTTATGGTTCTCATATTTATAACGACATATAGATCTTAAAAAGGAGTAGATCATTAAGGAAAGGTGAAGTGGACCTATAAGTTGGCAATGGAGTAACTATTACTACATTGGCTATAAGAACTTATAGTTTAGTTCTACCTTTTGGCCTTAAACTAGAACTAGATGATTGTTATTTTATTACAATTATTACAAGAAACATTATTTTCATTTTTTATTTAGATTTGAATAGATTTGCCTATACTATTGATAATAAAAGGTAGTCTTTTTATAAAGATGATATTTATTATGGATCTAAATTAAATTATATCTTGAAATGCCAATCATTATCATAAATAGAAAATTGAAAATTAATTAACCAAAAATCTTTCTTATTTATAGCATTGTAGGTTAAGACATATCAATAAAACTATAATCACAAAGTTACTAAAAGAAAGATATTTGGATTTTTTTTATTATGAATCATATAAGAGTTGTATATCTTGTTTGTTGGATAAAATGATAAAATTACCCTTTAGTGGAAAAGGAGAACGTACTAGGGAGTTGCTATAACTTATATATTCAAATGTACGTAACCATGTGTCTACTCACACTTAAGGAGGGTTCTCATATTTTGTTAAATTTACAGATGATCATTTAAGATATTTATGAGTATTTAATGAAATAAAATTATGAATCATTTGAAAAGTTCAAAGAAATTAGATTTGAGATTGAGAAACAAATTGATAAAGTATTATGGCACTTAGATCTGATTGAGATGGTGGATAGTTAGACTATGAGTTTCTTAATACTTAAAAGAGAATGAAATTATCTTATAATAAACTCCACCTGAAACTCCACATTAAAATGGAGTATCTAAGAGAAGTAAGCATATCTTATCCATGACGAGTCATGCAATCTCGCTTGTCTTCTTTTAGGGATATGCCTTGAAATTGCAATTTACTTTCTAAATAAGTTGACAAAAATATATGTGAGATATGGAATGGTTGTAGATGAAACTTATCATAACTAAAGATTTGGAGATGTGATGCTTATGTGAAAAATGAAACATCTGATAAACTTCACAAGTACATGCAAATTTATATGATATGCAAAAGAGAGCGTAAGATATCAATTTTACCATCCTCTTAAACAAAAGATATTTGTTTTAATTAGTCAAGCTACATTTCCAAAAAGTTAAATTATTCTTAAGAAAAGTTATAAGAGTGGGAAGAACTTAGAGAAGTTCAAGATCCATAAATACACATATAGATGTGACAAAAACATCAAGTTGATACATAATGTACAACCAATGGTTCAAGAGAGACATAGTCTGTAACACAATAGTAGGATATGTTGTGCCTCCACTGGAATAGAGCTACATATTGAAAAGGGAAAATACAATTGAAAAGGGAAAATACAATATATTACTCATGGATGATTACACAACTACATTTAATGAAATAATACATGACATTGATTCTTTAAAATGGATTGAAACCATGAGATCTAAATAGAATTTATGTAAACTAACTAAGATGCAACTGATGCTATTGTATCCATTGGATGTAAGTGCATTTCTAAGAGAAAAACTAACTTAGATGGTAATGTACATGATGTACAAAACAAGGTTCAATAAAGGTTACAAATAAAAATGAGTTAATTTTAATAAAACATTTTCGCCAGTTGCTATGTTTAAGCCCATAAGGTTCCTGTTGGTTATAATTGCATATCATTGTTAGAAAAATCTAACAAATGAATGTCAAAACTATATTTTTCGATAGAAAGCCCCAATCTCATATCAACTAGGCAAAGTAGGTGTATGAGTACGACATCTTTAAAAGAGCTTCTATTATCCTGCATTCTTATGAAGGAAGTTCCCATGTTCGTAACTGCGTGCCTGAAGCTGATATTTGTGACCTTCTTGATAATATAATGACTCGTCAGATTTTAGCACAACTGGTTACTCGAATACAATTTTTTTTGAAGGACCACTCTCTTTAAGAACAAGGAATCTGGGAATAAACAAGTTGAATGGTGTATACATGTGAAACCTCTTCTACTGGAAACTTGGCATGTTTAAGTTCGACAATCCCAGAAGAACTAGGTCTTTGCCACCAGCTCACTTGTCTTTAACTGTCATCAAACAACCTCAAAGGTATCCATTAACTCGAATTTCTGAGAATAAACTATCGGGCAATATCAGTCCCTATCTCCTATCCAAATGATAAGAACTAATTTCTTTGCAACTCCAGGCCAGTAATTTATTAGGGATAACACCACCTCGGATTGGAATTGAATAGCCATAAGTTGAACTATGTCTTCCATTTTTTCAGAAAAAAATTACAGGTCCCATACCTCCAGAAAGTAGCAAATGTCATAGAGCTTCAATTGATATACAATTTTCTCACAGACCCATTCCTTCTACGGTTCAACCATTCTATCAAGTTTCGTCAAATTAGGTCTTTCACTTAACCAACTAATCTACATGCTTCCTCCTGAAATAGATAATCTTGAAAGGTTCAGAGGTTGATTTGAGCAAGAACTACCAGAACATTATCTTCTCTAATAACTGGCCTGAAAAACCTAAAAATTATTTTATGTTGCATTTAACAACTTTTGTGGCAGCATTCATCAAGAGTTTGTTCAAATTTTCCTGAACAATGCAAGCGTCTCCTAAAACAATTTCACAGAAAAAGTTCTATCTACCATCTTCAATTTTGCTTAGATTACTTGTTCATAGTATTGTATACATTTGGGCATCTGATGAACGTACAGATTTTTTAAGGCTTATAAGACCTTCCGTTTATTTTTGTCTTGCAGTTATGCAGGAAAAAGGAAGAAGAACGTCAGTTTCTGTAATTGCCCCATAATTTGAATATAATTGCACAAGCAAGTTAGTCTAAATTCAAGCAGAATGGAAAGGAATAGAAATTATAAATAAAGAGTTAATAAATGTATAACCATCAAACAAATCACTTAAAAAGAATTACAAGCAACGTATCCCACATTCACGAAGAAAGAAAAGACTATAAACACACACACACCAAAAAAAAAAGAAAGGCAGCACTCCAAACTTGTTTTAGCAAACATTTGAAGCGTGACAAGAGTAGACTTTAGCAGCATCTCCATTCAAAGCTTTCTCAAGTCTCGTCTCGAATGGGGTGGAATGCCAGTTAACTTTCTTATCCTGCAGAGCCATCAAACTTGATTATTTTCCATAACCATCTAAATTCAAAAGCTTCCCAACAAATCTCAATTAGCTTATACCTCTCTGTACTTGCTGGTTGTGTTTGGTATTCCTTTGTATGAAGAAGAAGAACCAGAATCCTTGGCAGAGCTGCTACCATTCCAATATGTCCCAACCGTCCCTATTATTGGCATATCATCAGGGTTGCGGCTTGGAGACTTCCTTGGTGAAGAAGAAGCAGAAAATTGTTTGAGCTCCTCCATTGTTAGTGCACCTAGAATAGGTCTATCTTCAAAGTTCTTAGGTGAATTTGATCCCGGTAGCATGCTTTTCTCAGGTGTAGTTGTATCTAAACCAGTTGCGCTAGGCTTGTTCGTAGGTGTATGTTCTGATGAACTCAACCAATTAGACAAGCTGGCATCCACCGCGATTTCTTGGTTTGACGTCTTTGATTGATGAGAATTTGATTTAAAGCTGAATGACAATTCTCTGAAACTAGGTTCCAAGCCAAACGAAACCAGGGGTTCTTGATCTGATCTCAGATTCTCTTTCTGCGGCCTCAATGCTAGTCTCCCTTTTGCTTTTACAGCCTTCCACTGAGAAAGATTTTCAACAGGGTTCAGCACGGAATCAACATAAGCACTCCTATCCCGAACATTTTGACTGAACTTAACTTCCCTCTCAGGCAACCCACTCATTGCCGCAGAACCATCAATCTCCTCAGTCACCACTTTATGCTTAGGCATTTGTTGCCTCGAATCCATAATCGCATCATTCTCACAGATATCGTCATAGTCTAACCCACCATTACCATCACTGTCCTCATCATCGTCAATGTCGCTCTGCTCATAGTCCAATTCGTCGTCACTGTCCCTTAAATTCTGGTATCTATGGTTGGGAGGGTGGGACCCCAAGCTGGTGATGGAACTATCTTCGGATGAAGAGGACCAAGATTTACTTGTTTTAACTGAACTATCATCCTTTCCAAAAATGTTGCCACCATCTCCTTTATCCGGAGGAAATTCAGTCGAGTCCTGGGAAACATGATCATAAGCTTTTACATTCAGATCAAATGTTACTTTCCTTGGGGAACTTGAAGTTAATTGATCATCCGGCTTATCCCTGGAATCATAAGCCATCAAGATTTATGTCCGAAACAAATGACAAAAACAACACAAGAAAAGAGAAAAGAAGAGCACAATGAGGACCAAAAGCAAGTACACGGCTCCTTACCTAACTTCGGAAGCAGGACTGATGGATTTGTCAAATTGGCCATGTACCAAAGGAACCGTAGATTCTACTGTTACTTCACCTGATTTTATCTGTAGGCAATATTCAATTTAAGCTATAATCAAGTGGTAAGACAATCAAGACTTCAAATCTTTGAATTTAGACCCAAAGAAACATACAACATAAGAGAGGCCCCCAACTATGTGAATCACATACTGTTCTGTTTCATATGCGAATAAAAAATAAAACAAAACCCCATGAGGAAAGAAGGAGAGTGAACTGAAACAAGAATCAGAAAGGCCTCACCTGGTCTCGGTTTTGAACCTTCAGACGGCGTTTGCGGCGTCTGCGATCTTTGGAAGAACCAAAACACCCAAAGAAGCAACCCATTGCTCACCCAGATAGGGACTCTCTTCTCCTTCTCTCAATAGATCAGTTTCTGGGTTATTAAATGGACCCAAAAATTGAGAGAGAATCGGTTAATGGAACAGGTGCATTGCTGAAGAAAAATGGAGGAGCGTTAGAGAGACAGGGACAAAGAAGGACAGAACGGTCAAGAGATTCTTGAAGGGCTTCATGAGTTTTATGTTTCATTGGAATTGAAGTGACCGTTATAATTCATGAGCGACTTTAGTCAAGCAGCCTTTGATTGATTGGTTACTAATTTAGTACTCGACGGTTTTTAAAATTTTTTAGCGTTAATGTTTCTGGACCGTTGATCACGAGGGATCCTATGCTGCTTCCCTAGTTTTTGTTTTTCTTATGTTTTACGACCGATTATAATTTTCAACTTGCTCAGGGGAAGTTCGACTGTGATTGTGCTTGCTAAACTTGATACAGTGGATGAGTTCTTCTTTTACGTAACCCAAAAAAAAAAAATTAATTTATTATGAATTAGATTATTTAGGCAAGCTATTTCTAACGTTTTATAAACTGTGGGTAAAGTAAAAAAAAGTCTCTTATTTTACTTTTTTTATTTTATAAGTGTTAAGAGTGGATCTTTATAAAAATAAAATGATGCAAATACGGACAAGTCAAGAGTAGTTCTTAAGTAGGTGTCTTTCCTACCTTTGCCCAAGACTTACCTTGCATATTTTCAAAGATAGTATGAGTCAATTGAGTTGATTCATAAATTTATTTTACAGTATAGATAGAATTGAGTTAAAGATTGTGATTTATTTAATTATATTCTTAACTTGTTAATCATTACAATATAGTTTTAAAAAAGAATATTTTATTTAAAACATAAAATAATTTTAAAAAGAAAAATATAACTCCAAAATTGGATCGTAAATACGGGAAAAGTAATATACAAATAAGAATTATGAGTAAGACTGAGTAATTTTATTAACTTAACTCTGAGTAAAATCCATCACTATTGAGGCTACTGAGCAGGCCATGCACCTTCAAATCTTACTGTTGCAAGGTAATATTGATTTGAATGTCTCTTTTATGTATGCTAGCAACTTTGAGTTTCAACGATGAGATTTATGAAACAACATAAGACAAGTTAGTGGCAATATTAATAAACCATGGCTCTTATGTGGGGATTTCAACACCACACTCTATACATCTGAGGCTCAGGGCAACATTAGCTTGAGAAACTACTCAGCTGATATGTTGGACTGTGTTGAGCAGGTTAAGTTAACCGATCTCAAATATTTTGGCCATTTGTTCACATGGTCAAATAAATAAAAAGCAAGGTGGTTTATTCGAAAGAAACTAGACAGAATCCTTGTAAATGATCTATGGCTTCAGAATTTCCCCAGCAGCTTGGCTAATTTTATGGATCCTTTATTCTCAGACCATACCCCCATTCTTGTCTCAAACTTGTCTAAACCTGTGGCTATCCACCATCCCTTTCAGTTCAACAACTACTTAGCCAAAGAACCTAGTTTCGATGAGGCTTGCAAGAAAGGAACCATATATAGTTGCAGAGGAACAAAGCAGTTCGAATGTATCCAGAAGTTGAAAGTTATTAAACAGGAACTAAAGCTCCTGAAGTCTTCTTAAGGATCAACTGTTGAAACAATCAATAACACTAGATTGGAGTTGACCAGGGTGCAGAATCTCTTATCTTCTAACCCAGAAAATCAAACTCTTATTGATGAGGAGAAGCTAGCTCTCACCAATTACCTTCAAGCAGTAAGTAACCACTCCTCCCTTTTGCAGCAGAGAGCTAGGATTAATTGGCTACAAGAAGGGGACACCTGCTCTCAATTTTTCTTCCATTCGATATTATCTAGAAAGAACAGAAACAAGATTTATTCCATTACTGCTTAGAATGGCAATGTTATCCATAATCCGAAGGATATTCAAGGAGAAGCTTTCAGATTCTTCAGCTCCTTACTTGGCACTGAGGCAAGAACTAATGTTACTCTTCGGGATTTTCAGTATCTCAACATTAAACAAGTGTCTCCTTCTGATTTGGATATGTTAACTAACCTAGTGGAGGATAGCGAAATTGAGAAATGTGTTTTTGGAATCAATGGTAAGAAAGCTCATGGGCCAGATGGTTTTAATGGCTACTTCTATCAACAATCTTAGAATATTATTGGTGGATTTGTCAAGGAAGCCATACATGAATTCTTTAGAAATGGGAAATTGCTAAAGGAGATTAACAGAACATTCTTGTGCCTGATTCCGGAAGGGGCTAATCCATTAACCTTTGCAGACTATCGTCCCATTTCTTGCACAAAATTCCTTTATAAAGTGATCTCTAAGATACTAGCAGCTAGACTGAAGAAAGTTTTGGCTATTTGATTAGTGATAACCAAAGTGCCTTCTTGTCTGATAGATATATTGGAGACAACATTCTTATTGTACAAGAGCTTT
>JANQAP020000276.1:3741993-3753523 GCA_026874005.2 Erythroxylum coriaceum | reverse complement strand
ACAAAATAAGCTCATCTTCGAATTCCAACCTCATCAACTATAAAAATTTTAATTTAACCTCATATTTTTTAAACTTTGCAGTAATTATATAAAATCTAAATTTTTTAAAATAAAATAAATCTATAAACAATTTAAATAAAACATAATCTTTTCCAATATTATATGTAAAATATTAATTAAATTTATAAAAATTAGATTAGAAAAATAATTATAAAATTTTATTGTTATGCTAAAGTCAAAATACTACAATATTATATAAATGATAAATAACTTAAAATAAATATTTGAATAATTATTTATAGATATTGAATCAAACTAATTTTAAAAGTTTTTATAAATTTAAAATTAATATTTTAATTTTAATTTAATTTTTAAAACTTAAACTCAATTCATGAACAAATCTTCAATTTTTAGATTTAATCTATTAAATTAAAAGAACTAGGTCAATTTATACATATCTATTATTAAAAAAAATTGTTGTTTCAATTAAGCATGTTTTTACGAAAATGAAAGAATTTGTTAAGACATAATATTGGTATAAAAATTGTATACAAATCCAAAAACAATTTGTTGTTGAAACAAAACTAAAACTGGCCAATTTAGCTACGCAGTACATAAGAGATTATCAAAAGCAATGCACTTCATGTCAACCATTTAAACTACTAGCAAAAGACCGTGAATAAGAAGTGTAAGACTAAAGATTACTAAGTTCTAACAACCCAACTTGAAGCAAGAACTGAACTTGGGTGAGGCTTAACATTATATATCAGGAAGAAATGTGTGATCTAATGTAGCGTGTTTCGAGTGAATGCATGGATTGAAAACTGCTTATCTTGGAACACTCTTAAATTTCTTTCCCACTGTAAGCATATGTGCAATAAATGATCACCAATTTAAGATTTGTTATCACTTTGAAGCGATAAAATGAAACCAATCTTAAATAAGGATTTTCAGCTTGCATAACTCCAACTCATCATACCAAAAAGAAGCAGAGAGGCTACAATTCAAGAAAAGATAATTAAGGTTCTCAAAGGCCTGGTTGTAAATTTGCATGTGTTATCTGGGGAGGACGAAACCCCTCATCTTATCCATCATTTACAACCTTTTGTTTAATTATTATCCACATGATAAATAAATCTTTCGGGCAATAATTAGGAAGCCAAACTAGTTTCCACTAAGATATATGACCACCAGGAGGTCTGATTGGGTGTAAACATGACTCATTAGTGAACCTATGGTGAATCAACTGAGATTTATCCACTTCAACTTGATTAGGAAAATAGCTGGAAGAAGTTCCATTATTAGTGAGGAACATCTAAACCTACAAAATCGTTCACATTTTTCTATGATAAAGTTGACTTTAGCTTTCTAAAAGATAAGGAGCCTTAAATGATCAAGACCTTGAAGTGTGAATACAAGGCCCAACTTACACCAATTATCAAACTATAATATAGTTTTACATCCATTCTTGACTATGATTTTATCACAAGAAACATGAAGTTTCTCAGTCTAATTATCTAATTTAAGGTCTATGAGAAGGAAGACTTGCATTTAATCACCTAAAAGCTACAGTTCTTGTTTATATAAGAGTATACCTATCTCACCTATAAAGACTCACGGTTTATGAATAATTTCCATATACTTTTAGCCAAGAGGACTTTTTCTGTGACTCTTTTTAAATTAATTTCAAAGCCTCCTCTTTGTTAGGGAGAACAAATACTGATCACTTAACTGTAGTACTATAGTGGTTATTAAAAGTTCTAGACCATAGGCAATTCTTTATAATTCTCTCAAGTTTCTTAGTCAGCTTTTGTGGAAGGGACAAGTGTTATAACCAATAAGTATGAAGGTTACTAAGAATAGAGGAAATCAATTGGATTCTCCCTGCATAAGAAGATACTTGTTTATCCAATAGCCAATTCTCTTATAGATAGCATCAAAAAGAGGGAATCACTTTTTATAGTGAGTCTTTTATCAGATATGGGAACTTCCAAGTATTATAAGGGGAGATCTTTATGCTTATGGCCAGATATTAAAGTTAGTAAGTTGATTTGGTCCCTAACATCATAAAAACAAATAAGCAGCTTTTAGTCTTATTAATATGGAGGCCAAAGAGCTTGAAGAAATGATTTAAGGATTCTATTAAGGTGGTTAAGAAACCATCATTAGCTCCATAAAAAAAAGAAGATAACCTGTAAATGAGATGCTAAAAAGACCCTGTCTCTTACCTTGGTGATGGTAATTAAAGTTTCTTCCTAAAGAGATCATGTTTCTAATTAGTCTAGTGAGGATTTCCATGTAGATGGCAAATAAATAAGGTAAAATAAGATCACCTTGTCTTAATCCTCTAGCTTCTTTGAAGGATATAATAGCCTCTCTATTGATTGGAATTGAGAATGAGGAGTGTATAAAAATTTCTCAATCCATAGGAAGAATCATTTAGTGGAAGCAGAAAAGCAATGATGAAGTTTAAGTATAAACTTTCAATTAAATAAGTCAAAATCCCTATACAAGTCTATATTTTAAATACAACTCTTTAAAGACTTTTGATTTTATGTCACTTGAATAATTCTTGAGCTAGGAGGGGATTATCACCAATATTTATCCCTTTTCTATAAGCTTCTTGGCTCATATTTATGAAGCCCCAAAATACCCATTTCAGTTTTATTACCAATAATTTGGATATGATTTTGTAGATAATATTATAGAGAGAAACCAACCTAAAATCATTCAAGGATATAGGATTAGATATTTTGGGAATAAGGTAGAGATGAGTATTATTCAACTTACCAGGCATTTTTCCTTTAGTGAAGAACTCCAAGAAACCCTTTATAACTAGGTCTCCTATTAAATGCTAAGTTTTCTGGAAGAAGTAAGCATTAAAACATCAAGATCTAGATCTTTATTCGGATTCATGTCAAAAAATGTTTGCTTAATCTCCACAGGATTGAAATATTTTGACAGTGCAAGCTTTTCTTGTTGAGAAAGAGAATTAGGAATGAAGCTTCCGGTAAAGAAGACTAAGAAAAGTTAGCAATGCTAAGGACAACTCTAAAATGATTGAATTCTAGTCTTTTTAACTCAAACTGCTCATAAATAATGTCCTTAAAGATGCTATTTAGTGAGCATATTTTGTTGTTATTCCTTCTATAGGGAATAATAATATAGAAATATTTGGTATCCTATCTCCCTTTTTTAACCAATTGATGTTGGCTCTTTATTTGAGAAGAGAATAATGGTTATTCAGAGCCAGATTATAAGCTACCAAAGTTATCTTTTTAATGTCTCTTACCCTCGTGTAATTAGGATAGAGATTCATTTGGTACTGAGATATGCACAAATCTTATTTGGCTTTAGAAATAGCAAAACAAGTATCCTTAATTTTGTCAACATACAATTTCTTAAGTTCAAACTTCAAAGCCTTAAGTTTCTTCACACATTTGTAGGAGTCAAATCCAATAACATTTAGATTAGGTTTTGTAAGGAGAGCTTCTTCAAAGCCCTCAACATTCACCAAACAGTTATTGAATCTAAATGGAACATTGAGTTTCTTTAGTTTAGTTCCTAACATCACCTCAATAAGATAGTGATCTAAATAAAGGAAATTATAGAAGTGGGCTTAGACAATCAAAGAGAGTTAAACAAAGTTTTATCTTGTTTTTTCTTGATTAACCATTTACCTTCTTCTTTATTGCTTCTCATGAAGAAAGTCCTATCACAACTCAAGCTAGAAAGACACTCCCTAAAGCTATCATTCTTATCTTTTTTGGATAGCATAGCTACCTTAACTTTTTATGGGAATATAGTGTTATTAAAATCCCCTAACACTAGTCATGGATTCTTTATAAAGGTGCTCATATTATTGAGAACTCTCTATAGAAAATTCCTTTGAAATTCAAAGTTAGGAGCATAAGTGAAAACAACTTCAATATCATTTGGATCACGATTTAAGTTACTCACTAAATGGATTGATTAGTCAGATGACATTACTTGAATGAATGAGACTCAATTGAGATCATAAGCAACCAAAATTCTATGCAAAAAAAGAGATTGTTGGTTACTAATTATCACCCAATTCTTAGCAAATAGCCAAATGGTGGAATTGACTTTATTCCGTTTGATCTTCATCTCCTAAAGACCAACAAGATATAATAATTTTATATGCAAATAATCATATATCAACGTCTTTTTAGGGCAGTTTATGCCCCTCACAATTTATGTGAATATGAAAAGCCAAGGGCAAATAGCTCTTTCTTCTTGTATTTCTCCCAGATTTTTTCTTTGTGGAAAAACCTAGGGATGCTTCTGTAACTGCTTTACATTATGAGTTTACGTCAAAACAAGAATTATTTTGTGATATAGCATGTAAAAACTTTATTATTTTCTCGTTTTTCTCAGTTGAGTAAGGAAGAGCGATCTTACTTGAATTTTATTTATTAAATAGCAATCTGTAGGTATGAGGTTTTCAAGCTAATATGAACATTAATTGAAAGAACTAACAATAACATTGTTAAACTTTGTATTTCCTTATATTAGGCTATTTAGGAGTTTAAGGGATTCAACTACTTGCTCACTAACGGTACCTTAGTTGAGGTTGCTTACACTAACATCTTTAGATATACACTAACTAAGGAGGACTTCTTCCAAAGTATCATTAAATAAAGGGCTAGCTTGTAGATCATTCGAAAGACCAATTTGGAACACAATACCTGTCATTCTCTATTATTTGTTACCATTTGGATATGAAGGTTTCCGTTCATAACTTACTTGAATTTCCTCTTTAACTAACTAATCAATGTCAAGCTTCATTATTTTGAGTCAACTAGGGATAAGGTAATTTATATTAGTCTCAATACAAACTCTAGCAATCCCTACTTTCTTCAGTCTTATAGTATGCTGATCTAGGAAAAAAAAGCCTCTCTATTGAGTTGGCCACACAACTCAAACCTACAATCATCTAATTCTCTAAAGAAAGGTAATGGAATCAGACCTATAAAAGAAGATGTTTGAACTTCATTCCCTTAAGATCTAACCCTGCTCTTTATTTAACTAAAAAAGGGGATTTACCCTGAATGTGTAATAGACCTACTTCTAAGATACTTGTCAAGTTTTGCTCTTCGACTGTCTTAAAGAGGAAGACATCCTCATCATAGATAAGGATATCCTGTAGAGCAAACTTTGGCCAATTTATGATAGCCTATCTTTCCAAAATAGGGAATACGAGTTTTTTTATTTGCAAAGAACCCCAAAAAAATTGCCAGACCACTACTAGGCTCCATGTTTAAGCAATTCTAGTGAAGGGAAATGATCCTAATGGAGTTAGACGATGAGCGTTAAGTGGGAGGTTAAATTTAAGTTTTTCAAAATTAGAAGTGTTCCCAACAACTTGGCTCCAAGTTTTTTTGCAAGAGGAATAGGTGAACTAGAAGCTGAGAATGAATTATATGTTGGTATGAGAATTGGGAAAGGGTAAGGGATTGGTACAAGAGTTGAGGGAGGGGCATTTTGAAAGGATGGGATAGGAGGACCTGAGGTGTTAACATGAGACTAAGATATTAAGGAAAAAGAAAGAAACTTAAAAAAAAGAAGAGTTTGCTAGAGTTGGAGAGAGGAAGGAGTGTGTCTAGATAATTACAAAAATTATCTTACTTATACAATGGTCAAAAAACAGATAAAAGTTTTGAAAAAAAATCAAAAGGGTGAACTAAAATTGATGGTGCATTTTAGAGAGAGTAAATTTTAGAGAAGGTAAATCAGAAATACTAATCATTTCATTTCCATTAAGTCTTATTATCACTGACACACTTTATTTTTAAATGATGAAATTTCTAGACTTTAAGTCCAAAGAATAAAGTAGAAATTTATCACCAATGAAATACTTAAGTTCAAGTTAGATATTTTTTAAATTATTTTTTGTTAGAAAAGGGGGGAAAAGGAACACTTTTGCATCATAGAACTTTAACTTTTCATTTTCTTCCTGTCTTTCTTTTAAAGAAAATGAATTCTTTTGAAGAAAATGAATTCCAAGATAGAAAGCATCCATAAATGAAATACTTCAAATTTATACCAATTTTGTTCTAATGAATATAAAATTATAAAGAATGATACAAAGACAACATGCGTCTAAGAAAATTGCTCCTTTAAATTTTAACAAAGTAAAAAATATATTCCTTAGTTCAAAAAATTGATATTTATTATCCAAATATTATTATGAAATAATGTAAAAATAAGAAGTTTAATATTTCATTCATGATAATTTGAAGAATAACCTAATATATTTAGTGATTTAAAATATCATAATTTTATCGTAAATCTATAAAATAAAAGTATTAGCATAAGTCTGCGAATTCCGTAATTGAACTTATAAGTCATAACACACTAACACTTCAAGATTTTAATGCCTTGAATATCACTTTACATACATTATTTGCACACATTGTCGATCTCTTTTATTTTAAAGAAAAAATATATTAATTTTTATATGATTTCATCAAAATCATTTACATTTTAAAAGTCTTATAGAAAATTTTATACTTTGCGAAAAAGTACTAACCAATCTCTATGTTGACTTTTATTATTAAGTTTTACTGATTAAACATTTTGTGAGACATTTTTGAGCATTTACATGCATTCATTCATTGGTTGTAAAGTGACTCAGAGTACTTTATCGTTAAAGTGAGCAAGTAAGGATTATTTGAGTTATAAACATCAGTTAAGGTTGACTTTCTAATATTTTAAGTGTACCAAGGAGTATTGAGGTTACTCTTTACCCTTTAAAGAAGATAATACAAAGTTCTCGCTTTGTCAATCAAAGGTTATTATAAGAAGCTTCCTTTTTAACAAGTAGAAAGAAGAGAATAGTGGAATCTTAAAAGATATTTTAGGAGTGGACGTAGGCAAAGTTCGTTTATTAAATCACTATAAAATCATTTTGGAACCTATCTTCCTTTATACTTTTTATTTCCCACTTTATTGATTGAATAAGATTTTTTAAATTGTCATTACATTTAATCATTCAATTTAAAATCTTTTAAATGTGCTTCTTAAATTCTAAAAATTTTCTTTAAATTCACTTAACTGATTCACTCTCCTCTTAAGTGTCATTAGGGACCAACAAGTGGTATTAGAACAACTCTCTTTTATTGTAACTTTTTTATAAAAAAACTAAGAAATTATCTTCATAGCTTATATAAGTGCATCTATGTTGAGCAAGTTTTACCTAACATAAAACTCTCAATATCCGAAAATATATGGATCGTAAACTTGTAGTAATTGAGGCATTAATCGCACGAGGAATTAGCTAAAACTAAATGAAATTAGCTTTGTTTAAGGTTTTAAAATATGATTTGACTGAAAAGAAATAATCAAAAATTAAAGCAATTAAGAAATATTGAGCACTTGACCACTTAACAAATGAGTAGCCACAATAAAACAAGAATGTTCAACTATGAAAGTACATGATTCGCTCTATCATCATTTTACTCCCTTAATAATTTTTTATTCAATTGGTGTCAATCCTAGATTTTTGAAGGGTTTGATTATTCTGTCTTAAGACCTAATCATTTAACCCTAATTAATATCCCTAATTGATAATGAAATTCCAATCTTGTTCTTATTTTATTTATTTTCTTTATGCCATATCATGTATGGATTAAAAGCATGTTAATTTGGTATTTACGCTTCTGCTGTGTTTTGATTTTGGAAAAAGTTTTTGAAATCTACCATTTAGCCAAACCAAGCATATACTTGTTTTCGATCCAATAGGTCTGTTGCTCTCCATGATGTATTTCCTCCACCATCGCTCTTTCCATCTCTTTTTAATGTTCAACTCTTGAGATTTTCCATTGTTATCTGGTGATATCCAAGTTGATATGTCGTATACTTTACACCCAGACTTTTTTTTTTTACAAAGGAAGGTGAAAAAACCTTGGACTACAAGAATTAAACTAATCTACACCTCCATGGCAACGGCGGCGCCAAAAACTTGATCATGGTTTTTTCGATGTGTGTAACTTCTAATGATTAACCTTGATAACCTACAAGAACACAGGTCGTTCACATATTACCTAAAGTGTCGACCCATGAGGAGGGATAATCTAGTCCTAAATTTAAGGGCAACACAATTCGCAGAAATTCAAAAGATAACAAAACTAAAATAAGAATTCAATTCAATCACGCAATTCAATCTAAAAATTAATTACGAAAATATAACAATTTAGCTATCATAACACACTCAAGAATTAACCTAAAGGAACTATCAATTGAGACAAAGGGGAATTTTACCTATCTTTAACGTTAACCTAAACGATTATGATTTACTGGATTTTTGGTTCTAGATGATCCTGGGGTTGATTACTCTCTTTTGAGTTATAACCATTAACCTTAAATTATAAACCCTAATCAGATTATGGAAAATTGCAATTTCTCAATTAACAACCTATCCAAAACCCTAATTAGATCTGAAGTTTTCCAATAAACTATCGGGAATCTATGCAAGATCTCTCTTCACACTATTACCGATTTAATTAATTTCTTGTTCTTATTAAATCACCTAACTCTCGTTAGCCCAATTTAATAATTTTTTATTCGATTCACAGTCTCAGTTTATTACCAAATTATGCAATCATATAAATCAATCACAGTAAATCCAATAAACATAAAAACAATCAGATTTCATTAAATTAAAGATAAAAACCCTAAGGTGAATTTAGAACATCTCAATATTCCCAAATCCTATCATCAAACTACTATCCCAATTCTATACAATAACAAAAATGGAAAATAATAGGAAATACGATCTTGAATGGAGATGGGAGGTAGCAATGTTAGGAAACTCCTGATCAAAGAAGTACGTCAATGTCGACTTCTTCTCCATTTCTCTTTTCCTTCTTCTCTTTCTCAATCTCTCAACAATCCTCTCTAGGTTTCTCTCAAAAATGGCTAATGCAAAAGCTCCTTCATCTTCTTTGTCTTATTCTTTATATACCTTTTATGTTATGGCCAACCCTAGGGTTTTTCCAGGGTTCAAAAGGTCCAAAAACTCCCTTGAAACTTGACGTTTTTGAGTGTCGACGCATCTGCTTGATGCAGGCCATGACCGTGGCCCTGAAGGCCATGATCATGGGCTGCATCCGAGCCTTCTGTCAAAATCGTGGTACACAGGCCACGATCGTGGGCTGACTCCAGTGCCTTTGTCTCTATCGTGTTCTATTATGCAATGATTGTTGGCCGTTGTTTTGGCCCGAGTGTCTCCAAAACTTCTTCGTTTTACGATGTTGACTCTGAAACACTAACAAACACATTAAGGTACCTTAAAAATATAATAATTAAGCTCAAAGACTTGTACTAACCCATAAAAACACTTAAACACAAATAATTAACAAATAATCACAATTATAACTTAAACACGTACTAAACAATTGAATTAAAAATTAATTACATATCGAATTAAGCCTAAAAATATGATGTAATTCACACTTATTACTCCTCAATTTGGTTATTGTTTAGGGGTTGGCCACTCCCTTATAGCTTGGATTGTCTCTTCATAAACTCAAATACCATATGCTCCAATGATATAACCTAGAAAATGAATATGTTAGGAGCATTGGAAAATGTGAACGGCATCATAAGCCATTCATACAGCCCCTATTTTGTCTTGAAGGCTATCTTCCAATCATCTCCAACCTGATTCAAATCTGATGCTATATGCTTTGAATATCTATTTTTAGAAGATCTACGCGCCATGAAGCACATCCAACATGTCATCCAGTTGGGGAGTAGGAAACTTATATCTCACAGTAATTTTGTTTATGACCCTGTTGTCCATATACATTCTCTAACTTTCATCTTTCTTGGGGGTCAACAATGCTGGAACTGCATAAGAACTCATGCTCCCTTGAATGTGCCCCTTTTGAAGCAATTCCTCCACTTTCTCTCTAAGAACTTCTTCCTTTTCTAGACTCGTCTTGTAATAGGGTAAGTTAGGTAAACTAGTTCCAAGAACTAGATCAATGTGAAGCTGAATGGCCCTCATAGGTGAAAGCCCTATGGGTAATTCTTCAAGCACCACGTCATTAAACTCCTCCAACAATAACTTCATAGCATCTTAAAGCTCTACTGCATCTTGATTTTGTTAGTGTAGTGCCCTAAAGGCAATCGCCTTTAGTGCGCTTTGTACAAAGTTGTGTACAGACTTTATTAAGAAAAGTAAATTTCATTAATTTGGTGTTTATTATTTATAAATTGATATTGATCTATAAGCAAATTAATAAAGTCCATGATATATGAGATAGAATAAAGGAAATTATGATGTGATTATACTACTGAGATTCCTATCACGTGCAATTATGTCAATATCTACATTATCCCTAGTCATAAGATTAATGGGACTGGACATCGTTAATCTGGATAGACTAGCACATGTCAAACTCCTTGATTTGATCAAGTAGTAGATCTCAGAAACTGTAAACATGAGATGTTTAGAGTTGAGATGTGGATGCTTACTATAGGTAGTAAGTATATTGGATGACCTACCATGAGATCATCACATGGATGTCTTATTCTAATGTCAGTGATAATCTCATCATAGCAATGGTGTAAATATCCTTAGACTTAAGGTACTCAAGGATATCTTGGACACTAATTCTGTGCTTTGACTCCATTCCTTGTTGTCTTGCAGAGGTTGCTCATAGGTGGTGATTGGGTACAGCTTGAGGTATTCGAAGGTAATTAAGTAGCCAATAGAGGATTTACCACTTCTGTGATTGCATAAGATGATACCCACGACCTCTTATCGGGGTCATTAGTTGGAAATCTCTAGCCAGAGTACATGTGTTATGAAGAATGTCTTCATTGACATATAGAGTAATGAGTCCCAAGAGGAGAACTAATATCACTTGGGCTAGATTTGACGTAGTTAGTCTAGTGAGAGTTGACACTTTGCCTATACTCATAACCAAGTGAAATATAGCATGGTGAAAGGACGAATTGCACAACAATTGTCTATAGGAGGTTTCGTGAGACGGTTCGTGATGAGCACGGGTTCATTTGTCAAACCACTTACTTTCTAGTCAATTGGGGGTTATGATGTGTTGATAGACGCCGCTCATGACTTGCTTGAATAAGTGTTAATCCAAGTAGCCAACACAACCGGGAACCTAATGGGTCACACGCATAAGAGTGACTCGGAGGATTTGTAAAATGGTTTTGGATAGGGATCCATTATTTAGAAAGCAATAGAACCAAATAGATCCCGATGAGAATGGGATATGTCCCGGTGAGATCGCGGCGTCCATATTGTTGAAATAGGTCTCTGGTATTTTTTCCATCCCCGGGACCTGGCAGGACTGATCCCAATATGATTGGACCACCTCAACATTTATATATATATATATATATATGAGCTAATGGAAATTATATTAGTTATAAACTTTGTACAGAATTACAAAGATATCAATTAGATGAACCCCACCAATATACGAATTTCAATGGTGAACTACATACAATAGATGAAGCTATAGAAACCTTAATA
>JANQAP020000276.1:3716740-3734684 GCA_026874005.2 Erythroxylum coriaceum | reverse complement strand
TTATTATTATTATTAAATTCCTTATTATTATAAAAGAGTTGAGAGAGAAGGAAGGGTTGAATTGGCTAGTATATTTTCTAGATTAAATTTCTGAGGAAAGTAATCTAAATACCAAGGGGGTGGTGGGATTTAGAATTCAAGTAAAGTGCTACTACTTTCCCTAGATTTGGAAAGTTTTTACTTTCTTAACTACTCAAAAAATGAACCAAACATGATAATATAAATTTTAAGAAAAAGATTACTTTTCCAAGCAAGAATCCATGTCAACCAAACAAGGCCTTAGTCTGATCTGTGATATGCTATGTTAGTAATATTAACAAAGAATTTAGCATCAGTCTAACTATACTCGCAATAAATTAAAATTTTTAATATTTTAATACCATTTTTTAAATTTTGAATTAATATCATAAAATTGAGTAAATATTATGACTTTTTTGTAATTAAATAACACTTATTTAAAATATTAAATTAACAAAAAGTATAATAAAATTCAAGAAAGAGGTTAGTTAGGAAGTTTTATAAATATTTTCTACGAATTTTTAAAATATAAAAGACTTTACTAAATAACTAATATATTTTAATCTTTATTTTAATCAACTAAAGAAAAAATAAATAAAGAAGAAGAAGAAGACGTGAAGCCGAAAGAAAGAGAGGTGGGAAATGTCAACGTAAAAGTCAAGTCATGCCACAACAGGCTGCAGCTTGTAAGCAGCAAAGGCTCCGAAAGTCATGTATAAACTGGGTCGGAGCACCCTATTTTTGTTAGAATGTTTCAATTCTATATCACTTAATTTTGTCAATAGAATATGATAGAAACTGATTAACCAGAGCAAAAAATCTAATCCCGTATAAATTAGGTCTGATCCATACATTTATACTAAAGTAATTACGTGAGGAAAACATAGTTTGATTGGATTCTCCAATCAATGACTGCCTTGATGAACTTATGAAATGAGTAATCAGGTGTTTAACTTCCCCCACATAGGAGGCCCTTCCTTTGATAGATATAATTAAATTTTAATTTATTATGCTTAAACAGAAATGATCAAGTTCTTTGATGATGAGCTTGTTTAACCCTTCTCTATAATGCATGAAACTTTCTTCCTAGCAAATCTACGTTTAATAGAGACAGTTCCATGGCCTTCTACGGACCGAAATGCTGCAAGTCTTCTACCGAAGAGTCTCCTCGTGGTTACTGCCTGTATCAGAAGTAATATCTGCAGACAATAGCCGAACCGCTGAACTTGTCTCCTGGAACATATCATATGCTTCCTCTTCAGATTCATAATCTTCAAAAACTCCAAACAGCTCTCTAGACTTTTCATCATTCCGCCTCTTGCCTTTCAAATCATCTAAGGCCACATCATTAGCAACAACTTCCGATGTATCCGAATCCTCTTCGTCTTCCTCCAATAGAGAATCAATAGAAGAAATAGCATCCTTGAAAGTTTCATTTGCACGCTGAGCGTGATTTTCAGCCGGTTCCCCTACAACGTCACCAGCAATTTCATCATGTAAAGGTGAAGTTGTTTTATCCATCTCTACAAGCTTTTTAATTGCTTTGGTGCTAGCTTCAACAGCCCATTTAACATCCCCGGTATCTCTGCACAGACAATTAGTTAGATTACTGAATGTCAACATTTCATCAGGTGAAACTGTAGAATTCACATATTTTGTTTCAGTAATTGTAAACATAAAAACTCCATGCGGAACAGAGCACCATCATTTTCCTACAACTAATCTTTGGCACTTCAAAGCATTACCCTTCAGGGTCCACTCCAGCTGAAACAAACGCAGATTTCATTAGACTTGCTGGGCCAGAGGGATCCTCGTTGAAGTATTGTCCATACTTTGCAACTTCTACCATAAAGTGCATGTCCAGGACGAACTGTTCTAGGAAAATTTGGCATAAAAAGGTACATCAAACAAAACCTCAAGCAAATTTGAGAAAAGTTAAGATGCACGAGAGAAGCAATCTAATCTTGCTGTATTAAAGTGCCAGCCATGTCTTATACAAAGAACTGCAGTCAAGTTTCATCACTGAGACTGCGTAACAATGCAAGAAAAACTAGCACTATGAAAGGAAGAATTGATTCTATCAGATTTAAATCGACACAGAAACAGGACCTTTCCCAAGAGATATTAGCCTAAAGATTAACAATTTCACCGGATTTTGTGCCTCCAACAGGTAATGTAGAAGAAATTGATTTGTTTTTCAGACTCCGGTACAATTGGAAGAATCATAATCCCGAATATGGATAGGTTGTTTTGAAATTAACAAAACTGGAAGTATTTTAAGCAGTTTAATCTAGTTAGATTTCTGAGTGAATAAACCCATGTGTGTTGAGACAATAACCTCAAGAACACCAACACAGATGCATTACATTGTAAAATCGCCAAAATTGACAAGCATATGAACAAATGCAACACACCTGATTGAAGACATCGGAATTTGAGGAATTCAAATTCTTTCCATTAGTTTCCCAAATTTCTTTGTTGTTTGAAAGCCAAACAAATATGGCCTCAATTAGCTCCCTTATCAGCTCGGTCAACCAATTTGATTCAAGGAAATCATCTTCAGCAAGGTTATCCAGCTTCCTCAATTCTAAAAAGAGCACCTGATGTTGCAAATCATCAAGCAATAAATAAAAAAAATGTTGTGCAAAAATGTAAAGATGTTTACATGGTAAAGAAAAAGAAAATGCAAAGAGGAAATACATATAAAGAAGAAATGACAACTAAGAATAGGTGAGCAGCCTAAAGGTTATAAGACAAACCCAGCGCTGCAAGACAAAACATCATCAATACAAACCCAAAACTATCCATGTTCAACATAGCCCTTCATGACTACCATCACTAGGTTACCATATTTCTTCTGACACGAGAATAGGTGTACCTGGAAGGGAGTAGAAGGCATCAAATCATGAACCAAATGGGGATCATCATTGCCATAAAGGCTCATTTCTGGGGTCAGATTGCAGAAGCGTTTAAGAGAAAACACTCTGCATATAAATTGGAGGCAGAATTGTGTTCTCAGATCAATAGATGCCTCTTCAATTAGAAGCAGAGAACTATCAAGTTCTTGTTGTTGAAAACTAACTGAACCATTTTCTATCAGCTCAGAATTGGCGCACTTTATACCCTTGAAAATGCTTGTAACAGTGTTAGAGAAGAAATGTTTCAGAGTTGACAGATTCACCAAAATAGAAGCTTGTTGTTGCACTGACTGTGCCAAAATTATTTTGGAAGCACCCTTTTCTGATGACTTCGTTTCTGTGGTGATGGCTGTTTCAAGGATGGATAGATACTCCATAAAGAGGCTTGTTAATCCTCTAATTATGGCATTTGCCATTTTAAGCTTAACCAAAGCGGAAACATCTTCAGTGATAGCCTGAAAAAGAAGCAAGGAAATAATCAAAGATATTCTCTTTAATTATAGCAAAATGATGAACGCCTAATTCCTTCATCAACCTTTACTAGTTCTCAACAATAGCACTCTATCTCTTCATTAAAATCCTTCCTCTGAAGAGGCAAACCCAAAACCAACTATTATCTAAACTTGTCAAAGTTCTAGAGAATTTTCTTGTCTATCCATGCTCACTGGTCACTTTAACTGCGTCTGAGGATTTCTCATGCCATTGGATTTATCAAGAAAAGGTCCACTAAACTAACATGTTAGACAGTTTCCACCAAATACATATCTGATGCGCTTCCTAACAAATAATGCTAAAAAAAAGGTGAAGATCAGTAAGAGATAGCATAATGCTTCATCATTTTATTGTGCCTAGACAGCATCAATGACAAAGATGATCTTGCAGAAAACCATATCCAGTTAATTACTCAATCATCATGGACTAAATTTTAACTGTAAAATTTCCGTTTTCAAAAGTTTTCTCATGCTTATGCTTAGTCAAAAACATAAACCACCCAACCTGCAACAGAGTTATGAACTTCCGGCCACTGTTAGTGAGCATGCAATACTCTGGCTGTTGTCCGACAACCATATTGGAATAGCTTTCATTTAGAATTCCAGATACAAGATATCTACCCAATACCCAAGCATCAGTTGCTGTGAATATGCTGATAACTTTAACAAAATGCTCAATGTGTTTCTGTAAAACCTCTTCCATACAAGGGCGAACATGTTCAATCAAACATGGTTGCAACAGCAATCTTTGATTTTCTAACAAACAGCAATAAGATATGGCAAACTGAACAGCTTCTATTGCTGTTGAGAGCCCACCACTTATTTCTGAAACAGATATTACATATTTAGTCAAAGAAAGGGCAAGTATTTCAATTTCTTCCTGCGCCCACTGAAAAAATTCTGGAGCATATGAAGAGGTTTCTCCATATAACAGTATAAAGCTCCTCGCTGCTTGAGAAATCATGGAAAACACACATTTCGAGAGTTCCTTGATATACACTACATGTAAGAAGGATTTTGAATTCCTCAAATCTCGAATTCCAGATGCAACCCGTGTATGGTAATATTTAATCAATAACTGAGTTGCAAGATGACCTTCACCCAGTCTGCAAAGTCCAATTAGTGATTTTTGAAGTTCTGGAGCACCTATTCTAGGATTTTCAGCAACCAGAGTTAATTGCAGTGTAAGCATGGCCTTTCTTTCAGAAATTGCAGAATTGTACAACAGTAGCACATCTGAAGGAGTATTGCCTTCAAGTTCCACCCTTTGTATGTTTTCTTCCTCCATTTCGATAACTGATATAGCCTCATCAATCCTGTTTTCTGAGAGAAGCACATCTAGAGTTTCAGAAACATCACTGATTTGTGTCTCCAACTCAGTTGGAGGAGCTAATTCATCATCCTCAGCATCTCTAATAATTCTTTGTATAGTTTCATCTGAAAAAACTTTAAGATACACACCATCACTTAGTTCTTTTACAAGTCTTTTTTGTGTCGAAACATTGGTTCTAAGCTGCAACAGTTCTTTCTCCATGTCTTTTACTTCATCTAATATTCTGCAGCCATTTGCAAAGAAGGGACAATTTGAGCTTAAACGATAAAAATAATCAACCCAACCCATGAAAAAGAAATAAACATATCATTTCCTTATTATCTAGGAATACATATTATGCAATAATCTAAAGGATTCAAGTATTGAAAATCAAAGAGGAAGAAAACAAAGAGCTCTATACTTATATAAGTTGCATCGGATGCATATCCACACGGACAATTGATACTAACCTTATTATCATTTTTACATAAAGAAAATTTTGCCATTCTTGAACCATATCAACTTCACAAAGAACAAAATTTATTAAAAGAAAGAAAGAAAGAAAGAGACAAGTAAAGTACCCAACAAAGGCCGAATAACTTGACATTATATTTCTATGAAAATCTTCATCCGATGCCTCCTTTATCTCCAGTAATTCTGTGCACAGACGCTTTATTCCCTATAAAGAAACAATTCCTTGAAAAATCTATTCTTAGCAGACTAATAGAAAGATGAAATAAGCCATCTACCTTTGCAGTCATGGACTCGAGCTCCGACCCTTCATCATCATCATCCTCTTCGGTGAAGACGGAGGAGATATCGGAGCTAGTGTAGGTCGCATTCTCGGTATCAACATGGTCTCTGAAGCGAAACCTAGAGGCGGAGGAGGCCTCCATTGAACCCGATTTCTCACCAAACAACAACATAAATGAAGATCTTTCATCGGATTTAATCGAGTCCGACTCAGGAATCCTCTCCTTTGGATCTCTCTCTCGTCGTTTAGCACCATTAGCTTCGCTTCGGTTCCTTCGCTTCTCTTAAAATCATTATTTTAATTGGCGCCACCGCGTCAATACAAACAAAGAAAGTCGGCAATGGCCGTTTGACTTAAAACGACGTCGTAAATAGATTTTCTCGAACGGCGCAGTTTTGACTTATTTCCCCCCTAGAAAACGACAATTTTCCCCGCCGTTTCGGCTGATAGTTACGCAAGAAACGACCCAGGGACAGTCAGGTAAGGAAGGCGCATAGAATATAGGTGAGAGACAGAGAGACGCCAAAAGTTCTATAAACTGATAGTCAGTTCTTTCCTCCGTTGCACAATCGACACCTCACATTCTCTGTCTTCATTCCCCTTCTCTCTCTAGTAGAGAATTTACCAGAAAGGGAGCGGGAATGTGATAAGAGATGACGGGAGCTCATAGGAATATCGCCGTCATCGTGGTTCTTGTGATCGTCGGCGCTCCAACTGCAACCGCAACGAGTGACAAAGAGGTTAACGCAAAATCTTCCAGAATATCGGGGATAGACTATTCCAAGATATCGGGGATTATAATCCCTGGTTTTGCTTCTACTCAGCTCAGAGCGTGGTCCATTCTTGATTGTCCTTACTCTCCTCTCGATTTCAACCCCCTTGACTTAGTTTGGCTCGACACTACCAAAGTACCTCTCACTCTCTTATTCTCTGTTATGTACTGTCAGCTTCGAATAGAAAGTTGTGTGTAAAGTTGCCTTTCCAAGCTACAGAATGCGTGTGTTTAAAAGATGATTCCAACTGTTCAAAACTTTTTGACTTTTAACTTACAGTAATGGATATTTCTACTTCTGTAAAGATAATGATCGATTCTTGAAGTTTTACAATCTCCTGACACTTGTCTAATAAACAGATGTTTTGATGCTTTGTTTTGTTTTGAGAGGCAGAAATTTATGGCTCTAACTATAGCTGTTACTTTTGACAGTTATTAATTGCTATTTCGTCAGTTTTTTAGGTTGCTTACTAGTTTAAATCTGAGAGATCAAATGGACGCTACTTGCTAGTTGCTAAATCAGATACTCCAAATCTTCTACCTGTTATTGTAATATTAGTTTCTATAACCATCGAACACTTCAGTAAGTAGTGAACAAAATCGTGCCAAAAAAAAATCTAGAAATTGACGGTGAAATAAGGTTGTAGATGTTTGATAGCAATTACCGTCACGTGTAGCTACTTTCTGCAGTCAACTGTTGGCTTAAATGCATGGTGTTGGATCCCTACAATCAAACAGATCATCCTGAGTGCAAGTCACGGCCTGATAGCAGTCTTTCAGCTATCACAGAGCTTGATCCGGGTTACATAACAGGTTTAACTAATTTCTCTAATAATAGATCATGTCTTGTATGGTGATGATTACATAAATGCAGTGTGTTCCCCATTTTCTGGAATAAACGATCTACATTATGCTTTTTAGGTCCTCTTTCTTCTGTGTGGAAGGAGTGGATTAAGTGGTGTATTCAGTTTGGTATTGAAGCTAATGCAATTATTGCGGTTCCCTATGACTGGAGATTGTCACCTTCAATGCTTGAGAAGCGAGATCTGTATTTCCATCGGCTTAAGTGCGTATATTTTTTCTGTGTACTTTATGTTCTTGCTTCTCAAGCCAAATGTTGTTTCTCTGAAATGATAGAGAAAGTAATGTTTCTGTTAAGGTTAATGATTTCCTTGAAGAGAATACTTTATGTAATCAGATTTTGTTTTATTTTTATATTGTGTCATATTATATAAGTCAATTGTGCACTTTTCTGTTCCACTTTTAATTTTAAGAACCATATATATTCCACTGCTATAGAAAACTTTCTATAATATATAAACTATGCAGAAGTGCAGTTTAAGTGTAGAGATTCCTGACAGCTAATTCAGGGGCTTTAAGACATTCTTCTTTTGTTCTTATTTGCAGGTTGACATTTGAGACTAACTTCAAAGTTCGTGGTGGACCGTCTATAGTGTTTGCTCACTCTTTGGGTAACCATGTCTTTCGCTACTTCTTGGAATGGCTAAAGCTAGAAATTGCTCCAAAACATTACAATGAATGGCTGGATGAGCATATTCACGCATATTTTGCTGTTGGTATGATCGCTTATGTCACAGTCAATCTTTTAAAAGATACAGAATTGATTCAGAGTACATTTAGCATTGTATTATCATCCAACTTCAGGTTCTCCTCTTCTTGGTTCAACCGAGACATTGAAAGCAACATTGTTTGGGAACACATTTGGTCTTCCCGTGTCTGAGGTAACCTATTTAGGTTATTTTCACATGTTTCCTTCTTTAATTGGAATCTTCATGTTGACCAATATGAGTTTATTTTTGTCAGCTTATATTTACAGATGTATGTATGATGACATATCACTGCAAAAAATTTTCAAGTTAGTTGCAACTATAACAAATTTTAGTGATATTAGACTGTAGGGAATGTTTCAAAACTTTATCTAACTTATCTAAGTTGGATTCGTTAAGTGTTTCCTTGCTATATGAACTCTACAGTAAAGCCTATAAGTGTATGATTTCTGAATTGAAGTCACTTAAATAATGTGATTTTTAATCTTGTAGGTTTTTTGCATATTCTTGCCAGTTTTTTGTTTAAGCAAAGTGAGATTTTCTGGCTTGTTCGAACTTTTATGTAGGATATTAACTTCTTGTTGGATGTTGATAACTGTTTTAACAAATGAATATGGCATATTTGGCAAGGTACCAGGGAACTGCTCGACTAATGTTCAATTCTTTTGCTTCTTCAATATGGATGTTACCTTTCTCAAAGTACTGTAAAGCTGATCGCCCATATTGGAGGCATTTCTCTGGGAGTTTTCAGAAGGATCATCATCCATATCATTGTGACAGACAAGAAGTCTACTCTGGGTGGCCCACAAATATTGTCAATATTGAAATTCCTTCTACACATGGTAAGGGTTCTAGTTTTCTCTTATGAATAAAATGCTGTTATGATGTACATGTGCCTTACTCAAATTTTTACATCTACAGCAATTGATGCTTATCCATCAATTACAGAAGTAAATCGAGTGAACATGTCTAACATCGGATATGGTCTTCCACTTCAGTTGTCATTTTCAGCTGATGAAATATCAGATGGGACCTTTTTCAAAGCTATAGAGGATTATGATTCTGATATCAAGAGGCTCTTGTACCAGTTACACAAGTAATCATCTTCCTTATGACTTTTAACAGTTACTTGCGTCATCCTGGCCTACTTAAGAAGCTTCTTTGAAGCTAAGTGCTGAAAGTTGCCTTTTATTTTGTTATCCTTTTATCCAAGCAGTTTCATTTTGCCCTTCAAAACCCCATTCGATTTGTTTCCAACAATTTCTTTTGGGAAATTATTTTGAACTTTTTGTCACTATTACAAGCCTTCACCACCTCCTGATAAGTTGGTTCTAAGCTGGGAAGCTTTTGTTCAAGGGGTTGATCTTTTTAACTGCAGCAACCCCTCCACTTCCAAACACAAAGGCTAGAGAAGGAATAAAGTGAACAGAAAATTCGGTAGCAATTGCTACTGTATGATTTCATGATACAATTACTGAAAACTTCTTCAATATTAGTAATGAAAAAAGCTCATCATCTGTAGTCTGCAATAGTAGTTTTTCTTAAAAGTGAATAATATTTTCTCTCTTTGAGATTAGAGGGACATTTACTAATTTGATATGCATGGCCCAAAGAAGTGAAGGCATTGAGTAATTATTTGATGGTGAAGACTAGATGCAATATGGCCTATATGGACTAAATTATTTTTTTTTCCAATTCTAGAAATCTGAGTTTCTTCATGTTTCTCAGGTCATACCATGATGATCCAGTTATGAATCCACTCACACCTTGGGACAGGCCGCCTATTAAAAATGTCTTTTGCATCTATGGAGTTGATTTGAAGACTGAGGTATAAACCTTCTTCCAGTTGAACGTGATAATTTTTTTCAGGAATGAACCTGTTGGAATGAGATTTTTTTTTTTTTTGGGAATGACTAGGCCTATTATGAACCTTTGCAGTTGTGTTTCTCCAAATTAAAATTTTCTTTCCTTTACTCTCATATACAATATTTCCAGCACTTACCTTCATGTATTTGATGTTTCTTCAATGTGAATGTTGAAACTTGCAAATCAGAATAACTTTCTTCTGTGATCCTACCTTTATCTCTAATTAGAGAAGTTTATCTCTTTTTCTTGTACTATTGGAGTTCATGTATTGGTCTGTGTCTAATGCCAAAGTCACATAAGCAACTGGTTTGACATCATTTCCATTCTTTTTTATTCCAGCTGATAGAATCAATTACATATTGTCCTAATGGTTCTACTTTATCTTCACTGTAACTGTTACGTATGCGAAATTTTCACATCAACTAGAAAGAAGTAATGGTGTTTTATATATAAGAATGTGACCATAACTCGCTCTAAAGTTTTGATTTGAGATATGTTGCTGCACATGTATATAAAGAATTTCTTCACCCAAATAGAAATATCCAAAAAATATAATATGATATCAATCTCAAGCTAGTTCGATGATGTGTCTTCACAAACATGTTATGTCCTGTCCACACAAATATTCTTTTCTGCAAATTCAAATATTAGATGCTCATTCCTTAGCATAGGTGGAGGGTGTTAAGTATGTAAAATTTCAGATCTATGAGAAACAAGAATTAATAATGCTTTATATACAAGAATGAGACTATAACTCAATGCCTTAAGGTTTTAAATTAAGATGTAGTGTTCCTCTTGTATACAACCTCCTCCTAACTATAGGTATAAGAAAAAGTTCACAGTAACAATCAGTTTCATTTTCCTTTGTCTTTTATCTGTTGTTCTTGATTACTGTGCGGTAGCTAAATGCATTTGTGCACTTTCTATGATAGTTGTTGGATCGGAACTGGAGACAGTGATTTTTGTATCTTGAAATTTGCAAAGCAGGTTGGTTATTATTTTGCTCCAAGTGGCAAGCCTTACCCAGATAATTGGATTATAACTGATGTCATTTACGAGGTTGAAGGATCTCTTATCTCAAGGTTAGGATGCTTTTCTCATACAGTGAATTGAGATGTGAACTAGGTATGTGTGTTGGGTTTTTTTCTTCTTTTTTTTCCCCGAGTGGATACAGTGATTTGCATATGATGGCTGGCACCTTACTGGTTATAGCTCCTCAATGTTGTATTCAAAAAATTAATCAGATGATATATGCATTAATCTACCAAATACAATTTGTCAATCCTTCTCACTCAATTGTCCTACAGCTGATGTTAAGTTCTTTTTTTTTTTTTTGGAAGAGTGTCTCACGATATGTTGTTCATGTTCCTCCCCCCTACTTCTTACACACAACCATAGAGATGCTAATAGAATATAATGCTAACAAACTGCTCTTCACCACGAGATTCTTATACACATCTGCTCTTCTTTTGGTAGACCTTTCTGTGTATTTTAAATTTAGAAATGTAGTCTACGGCCTATATGAATAGATTTTAGCATCCCACTTGTTGAGTACAATGATATTTAGAAGTTGGCAATATATTAAATGTACTTTGAAATGATTCAATTTCTTTATGAGTTGTGATACAGAAGAGTTACTCTTATAGGTCAGGAAATCTGGTTGACGGAAATCCTGGAGCTACAAGTGGAGATGAGACAGTAAGTTCAAGAATATATCTTTAAATTGATTTTCTGCTGTTGTATGAATATTTGATCTTCCAACTGATGTATAATAATTTCAGTAGTAATAAGGACTGCTTTCGGCTTCAGCCAATTTGTCATACCTTTGCAGGTACCATATAACTCCCTCTCTTTGTGCAAAAATTGGCTTGGACAAAAAGTGAATATAACTAGGGCCCCTCAGGTGCGTCTTGTATTTATGAATGTTATGATAAATAAACAAGAAATGAAAATGGGGTTTGTTTAAGGGAGAAATTCATTTGAAGCTTTCATGTGATTGGGAACATAAGGTTGTAGTTGCAGGATAATATGGGAACACATGAGGCAAAATAGCTTGTCATTTCTTTCTGGATATTCAGCTATCTAAAACTAGAATCAATTTTGTTTGCGTAGCCGAAGTAAGATTGAGACTTGCTGTTGACATGGTATTTTATTGTGTTTAGGTTCTTGTGACAATATATTTATTTATGATTACATGACAGATATACAGTCCATCCATATCTAAAACAATCAATCATCTTAGATTTTCATATTTCCTTGTTGATAGTGAACCTATTCATTGTCTTTGTTTAGAACCTGTATGAGATCTCTCATACTGAAAATTATTTGCTAGTTCTTTTATCAACGACATCTTTCCCTGTTATTTAATGTCTTCCTATCAAAAGTTGATCATATTCAAAAGAAAACGCTTTTTGTAAATTGAACAAAGAACAGTTTTCTATTATTGAGTAGTTTTTGATCAACTTCTTACTGGAAATGTAAAGTCTGTTTGAGAATTGATCTTGCTTCTTCTTCTTAAATTTCAGACTGAACATGATGGATCTGACGTTCAAGTGGATTTGAATGTGGATCATCCACATGGATCTGATGTAGCTCCTAACATGACTAGATCGCCAAGAGTAAAGTACATTACCTATTATGAAGACTCTGAAAGTATTCCAGGAAAGAGGACAGCAGTTTGGGAGCTTGATAAAGGTTACTAACATTCCACATGGCAGTACTAATACGGTAGCCAAAGATCTTGGCTTTTCAAAATGGGATTTAGTAAATGAGCATATCTATTTCTAGAAGTCTGTAATAGTAGGTTTGATGTTTATCTTGTTTAAATTTAAAATATTTTGGAAATTCTGGAGAAATTTTAGGCACCAGAACCTATAAACCAGAAGGTAAGACTAAATATCGAATACCATCATATCTTAAATAGATATGCTATCCCTTAAAATACCCTTTATAATCGAGCTTAATGAATGGCTTCTATTTTGACATGATAATTGACAACATAACTATACAAACTAAATTGAAAATATCTTCTTACAGCGAATCACAGGAACATTGTTAAATCTCCAGTTTTGATGCGGGAGTTGTGGCTTCAGATGTGGCATGACATTCATCCTGATGCCAAATCAAAATTTGTGACAAAAGGTGTCTTTCTAACTATATTTTCTTGTTCATTGACTTATTTGTGTATGCTCATCGGTGTACTACTGCAATAGCTAAACGTGGGCCTTTGAGAGATGATGACTGCTATTGGGACTACGGGAAAGCTATGTGTGCGTGGCCTGAATATTGTGAATACAGGTCATTCCCTCTATCGTTTTTTTTTCTCTGTCAACTGTTGGTGCTTATTTATTTTTTAACCCCGTTTACCCTACGGTGACTGCAGATATATTTTTGGAGATGTTCACTTGGGACAAAGCTGTAGGTTGAAAAACTCATCAACTGACACACTCTTGAACTATATATAGGATATAGCTTGGAAGGTATTTACTTTCTTCGTTTCTTCATATCAATAATTATGTACTAGAACTAGAAAATTATACTATATCTCTATTACAAGTTTAACTAAACCTTTTTCTAAATTTTATTTAACAGCGATTTCTTGATTTCACTGAAGTTGTTTAGCAAATACTAATTAAGTTTGCATAACTGCATTTCGTGCAGCATGAATTCTTTTATGTCCAATATTTCCTTTATAGTGGCGTAAATCATCTTGTTGCTAAAATGATAGAAATTAAATAGAATCTTAAAAGGTTCAAAATGACGAAGAGATTGTTATAAAGTTCAACTTGGACACTCGTGGCTGCTGGATAAAATCTTCACTAATGCATTATCCAATCTCCTTGTCATGAGAACTAGTCTCTCGTGGTGTAACAAGTCGGTCTACTGTTTAACACTTGATCACATTGGCATATCTGCTATTCTTTACATATGGAACCTGGAAGACTCATTTGAGGTATGACTAGTCTCTTCTTTTAAATAACCTGCCATTTTCGTTGTCTCAGTTGCTGTTATTGGACTCAAGTTCCACTGATGATTTTGGTGATAGTTGCTGCAGTGGATTAATACTGCCACATTTTTGAGGCACCTGTTTCCGTTCTCTTTATAACCAATCATACAGAAGTAATTCTTGTTTGGATAAAGCATTGCTCATGGTCTTCCTTTCTACTACCATCCTAACTTGGATCGGCTGTTTCCTCAATTCAGTTAGTTTCCTGCTGTGCCTTTGTCAGCTGATGTTTCAACATGCATGACTGTAGCCAACTACCATCATTTTTTTTTTCTTTTTATGGTAGCTTCTTATAACACTAAAACATGTACTTAAGCCATCACGGTGGAAGAGATTGTTTGCTTCACCCAAGACACTTACATGGTCAGGTATTTCATTCGAATCAAGTTCAGGAGGAACTTGCCTTCCAGACTGTTTTCTGGTTCCATCTGTTGCTCGAAAAACTGTCAGACTGAGAGCAATAACAGGCGATTGGCTAATGGTAGCAACAATAGATTGAACAAGGATGCAGATTGATATGGTAGATCTTTCGTTAAAAGGTCAACTGTATATATACTTTAGCGAATAAACCATTTCTGTATAAAAGCTTGAAAAATAACAGTAGTAACATTGTAGTTCCCACTACTCCTGAGATAGGAGGTACAGATGATAAGAACTTTAATGCTCATCACGTGGAACTGTCTTTTTACCTCAAAACAAGTGATACCTTCGACCTGCAACTTGATGATGGGAGTTTCCGTGTCATCATGTTACTCTCGGAGTATTGTTGTCAAAATATACTTGCCTACCATTTGGCACCAAATGGATTTAGATTTCATTTGCTGATAAAATGAACCATTCAGATTAACTACCATGCTTGAATTAATATTTAATGGTATGAAACTAAATTTCATTTGGAACATATTTAGAATTAGATTGCCCTCTGTTGCATTCAAAAGTTAACCTCTTACAGAAGAATAATGTTATAAAGTTTAGTTATTTTTTATTTATTTATTCATATTTGTATCTAATTTTCATTTTGCGATTTATATTATTTCTGTAAGAAACTAAAGTTATATAAATTTTAAAAATCAATTGTTTATCACATATTTGTATGAAGTTGTGAAATATATTCCAATTCATGTCTTTCAAACATGTACTTACAAAAATAAACACAAGTAAAATTCGTAAGTATTATCCTTTAGATATATATTGGATAAACCATCGAATATGCATATTATAAATCATATTTTATAAATAAATTACTTCTTGAAATTTTCATTTTCACTATTCATTCTCCAAAAAAATTTGTCAATGACAATTTTCTTATCGTGACTCACACTTTCAACCTATTAAATTGAAAAGTTTCTAAAAGATTTCACCAATTAGACCATACTATAAGGTGGCCGGGTTGTTGAATTCGTCGCGTGAAAGGGAATGAACAAACTAAAAAGAAAAAAACACTTAAAATTAGGGTTGAACTTTGGAGCCCAAGCTCGGCTGACCTGACCTGTGGTCAATGAGCCAGGCTTAGGTTGACTGGGCCTAGGGTTAGCCTTGGGTTCGGCCAACTAAGCCCAAGGCTCGACTAACTTACAGAACAAAACATTTTCATTTTAAGCCATCAATATTCTTTGTGAGATGAAGCAAAACAAAATCGTTTTTACGCTTCTGTTTATCATAAAATAAAACAAGATCATTTTACTTTTACACTAGGGCCTTGTTTGGTTGGCATAGATTATTGCTTGGGAAAGTAATTTTTTTCCTAAAATTTATATTATTATGTTTGGTTCTTTTTTTTTAGTAGTTAAGAAAGTTTTTAACTTTCCTAATCTAGGGACAGTAGTAACACTTTACTTGGATTCTAAATCTCATCACCCCCTTGGTATTTAAATTACTTTCCTCGGGAATTTAATCTTAAAAATATGCTACCTAATTCAACTCTTTCTTCTCTCTCAACTCTATGACAATTCTTTTATAAAACTCTACCTCCTCTTCAACTATTCTTATTGTTCTCCCGTTATCAGGATTTTGGATATTGTTGCTCAGAAGTTTCAATCGACAATCTTTAGGTTCATATTTTTCCTTCTTACTTAACTTTTGTGTAGCTTTTGTTTGATTTATGAAAGCAATTATTTTATTACTCTTGCTATTTTTTTTCAATCAGTAAAACTTTATACTAAATTATGGTGTTTTTGTACTCCAAATGCCTTGATCGGAAGTAATCATATTACTTGTTAAACAAAGATGCAATTTTTGTTTGATTTATGAAAGCAATTTCTACTCAATTGGACTAATTAGCCTAGATTTATAGTAGCATTTGTATTTTTTTCTAAAAAATGATCGAAATAGCTACAAAAATAAATCTAACAATTTCTCCCATCATAATTTTTCTGTCGTGTTCGTCTTCATCAGATTATTTCTAATCCTAAATTCCCAAGTATTTGTATATTCGTCAGATTATTCCTATATTCGTTAGATCATAATTTGTATATTTTTTAATGTTAGAAAAAATTTTGATATTTGATTTGAATTTTAAGATTTATCTTTGTACTCGGTTAAGGTTTTTTTAGTATTTTTCGATACTATATTTATGATATAACAGTATTATATGATTAGAATATCATAATGAAAAAAATTAACATTTAATAATATAACTTGTATTACAAATTAACATTATTTAACGATTTCAATTTTTGTTCGGTTTGTAGGGATATAACTGGAAACACAAGTCAAAATTAAATTACACTCCATGAAATATTGTTGCATACCAAACACTATAATAAGAATTCACCTAACTTTCCTATTAGAATTTTATAAGTATCCAAACATGTGAATATCTTTACTTTCCATAGATTTATTTTCCGAGAAATCAGATTTCAAATTCATTTTACTTTCCCGCCAACCAAACGGGGCCTAGGTTTATTTTTCTTCTTTCTTCCCCTCCCCCCGTTGCAACCAGCCACCACTAGTACCACTTTCATTTCTCTCTCTATTCTCTCTCTCTCTCTCTCACCATCGTTGTAAGCCCTTAATGTCACTCATCCCTTTGCCGCACCAATCGCCAGTCAACACCCCTTCTCCCTCTAGCTGCAGTCGCCCCTTCTCCTAGCCACCCCTAGCATGCATCACCGCCCCACTATCCCGCTTTCCCGCCACCCCACTGCATGTTTTTTGACTCATCTTCACCCCCCACCCACCAAAGTAAAGTTACTTTATAGTATTCTGATTTTGATTGAAGATTGAATTCATGAAACACTGGAATTTTTCGGATTGTTGCCAACAACGAGGTATTTTCGTAGACTTATATGGTCATATACATGCACATGTAAGTGACCTTGTAAGTCCGCAAAAACACATGCACTCTCGTGTGTGATTGTGATGACTTACACGGTCGCATACACACCCGTATATGTGACCATATAAGTCACTGATAACTGATTATGATTATATCTCTCAACTAAAAGAATATGCTCATCCATCTGAAACAATCAATATAAAAATATTATTTTTTTCATAATCATAATAGTACCAGAGACAAAAGTGGAAACTTCTAATCCAATACTAAGTGAAGATAGAATTCCAATTCGAAGTTAATTAAAAAGTGAAGTTTAGAATCGCTTTAATAAGACTAGATCGATGGATAGAGTAAAAAAAAAGTCGAATGTAAGTATAGTCAGAAGATTTTGGCCAAGAGTTCAAAAGGTGGAACCTCTCATTTAAAGAAATACGTGGATTTGTGCAATAGAAAAAAGATAGTATTGGGAGTTCAAACATTGTTTACCCCTAATCTTATGAGATGTTAGAATGAAATAACTGCAATATGTTATGACAACAACAAATCAAGATTTTGGATAGCTTCTATAGTAATTGGCGATGAACATCCACTATCTATAGTTAATATCAAAAGATTTAGGATGTTTTGCAACTCATTACAACTGACCTTCAAGGTTTTAAGTTGGCATACGTGGAAGAAGGACTTTATGAAGATATACAAGGATAAGAAGAAAGAAATTTTAAGAACATTGTCAAGTATTGAAGAACAAATTACCATTACAACAGACATGTGGATAGTCGATAACCAAAAGAAGGGTTATATGGTAGTAATTGCACATTATGTTGACAATGACTGGGCTCTATACAATAAACTTTTGAGGTAATTTATATTCTCCAACATTGTTATTGAAGTAAATCACACGTTAGTATAGACTTTACGTATAAGAAACTCGATACACAAGAAGGGGGAGTTGAATGGTGTAT
>JANQAP020000276.1:3446589-3456704 GCA_026874005.2 Erythroxylum coriaceum | reverse complement strand
GCATAAAATAAATGTCTATTTTATTTTAAGTCTATTCATATTAATTATCTATCATTAGCTATCGATTTAATTAATGACATTTGTAAACTATTTACAATATCATTCTACCTTGACAGGACGATGGTGAATTTAATTTAGGTATTAAAAACAAACTTTATCTTCGAACACACCCGATGAAGCATACATAACATAATACATGTTTGTAAGGATATTTGGAAAAAAAATTGATACAAATAATTAACATTTATCTTTTATTTGAAATTAGTCATTATTATAATTTGATGATTATCATTAAGATAAATATTTGTAATTTGCTCTTAAACAATATAATGATAATCAATATTTATGCCAATATTTTTATAATTATCACTTTAGAATTCAATAATGTCATTGAATATTTATTCCAATATTTTTATAATTATCTCTTTAGAATCCAATAATTTCATAGAATAATTAATCAATCCATCTCCAATATAATTATCAATGTAGTTTAAGAACATGATTAAGATGATATATAATTTGCTCTGATAGTGATTATAGGGATTATATCTAATACATAAATATATATATGATCTTTCATCTCATATGCATTATTAATCAAATTACTCACTTGGATTTTGTTGTAATTTTACCAATTAAAGGCTCTTGGTAAAAAAAAAACTCTTTTCTTTCTCACAGAAATTATCTCTTTGTATATTTGTATGTTTTAAAAATTTATTAATATAACTTCAATTGATCATTATTTATTATTTATAGATAATATCATTAATTGTTCTTTTCTAGTTATGATAATGAAATGTCACAATTTCTAAACTCATTAATTGTGTCATTTTATTATCAACTCTATAATCTCTGATATAATTATCTTTGTCAAAATTTGACAGAAAGGTATAATTGCATGGAAGAACTAAGACAAGACTTCAACATTAATCTTGAAGAGCCTAGTTGAGTATCTTTTTTTTTTTTTTTTTACTTTAGTGATGTAAATTGTCTATATTAGCTTGATCAATCCTGGATTCGACACTGCAGTTCTGGCGCGGATGAGTTGGAGAAGAGGTTAGCAGCTCTTGTGAAACCGCTGAGACGATAACTAAAAATTCTAAGTTCAAGTTTTCAACCCAATTTTAACTATTTTTATTAATAGCTGGCGTAGACCTTTAACTGACTTGTTACTGCTCTTCAAGTCTCAACTTGAGACGCTGTAAATTCATTGGATTAATCTCCGTAAGTGCCACGGAGTTTCTCATGACATGAGCAATGACCGAAATCTGGGCTAGCTAAATGGATTTTTGCCTTGCATTCTTGTCTACATCTCTCCCATTCTGCAACAAGAATACATGAGAATCACGTTCTGGTTCATGGGAGGGCTGCTTAATCACAAGGACGTGAAATATTTAGCATGATAGTGGCGGAAGATTTTCACGCATAATTTGGTCATTCTCCCGAAGAAAACGCGGTGGCTTTCTTCTGTGTTTACATATGAAGGTTTATAATTATCATTAACTTGTTGAATCTTTTATGATTGTATGCACACAACGGACAAAAGTCACCTCTCAAATGTTAAAGAACTAGCGTAAATATCTTTTAGAACTAGCGCGTGTTAAGACCTACACTCTTCTCTACCATAAATTTGCCACACAACATCATGACAATTATATCCTAAATTCTTTGTTACTTACAGCTAGTAATACCCCAATGAAGAGAAGCATCCACACGAGTCGTGCAATGCATAAAAAAGCAAAAAGTTGCAACTAAAAGTTCACAAACACCGACAATAAAATTCTGATACATAGTTCTTGTTTTCTCTTGGATGTCTTGAACCATTACAAAAGGGTCAGAATCAGAAACTCTCCAGAAGGGGAAAAAGAGGAATCAGGGAAGTAACATGAAGTAATGTTTCAAGGCAGAAAATGACCATGGGCATCCAAATGCTGGTATACGTCCCATTTACAAGGGTGACAGCATAAAAGCACCAATCATCGTTCACATGGAAGAGTTCTGCCGTCATTCTTGGGGCATGAGCCATTAAACTTTGCACTCTCTCCACCTCCTTGTTACTTCCTGATTGAGAGAAACTCAAAGCTCCTGAAGGTGTCATCTCGAGTGCCTTTGCTAGGTGTAGCTCGAGCTTGCAGTGATTTGTGCTCGTACCCAGGCTGCTGCATTCTTTGTGACAAAGTCACACGTCCACTGCTTGATGTTACTTTGCCTGATCGACTGTCACTAGGTTCACCAGATGAACTCGGCCGACTACTGGAGATGATAGCTTTTCGAGAGTTGCTGCCATACCGAGAGGAACTGCGCCCTTTTTCTAGTTCAGGTTGCTGCAGCTTACAACGTTTTTAGTGATTATTTAAAACACAAACACAAGCTTTCTTACTTAAACAACAATTCTACTCTTTTTTGCAACATCCAGAAACAATTGCACAATGACAAGAAGGTGTCCCCAAACACGCCTATGGAGCAGGTTCAGGATTCAATCAATCACATCTATCAACTAGATTACAATGTTATACACCATTCAAACCCGAGACGCTTCTTATAATTTTCCTTCAATTTTCACCGTCAGTCAACAGCACAAATTAAAGACCATATCTGCAACAGCTTGGCCCTCAGAAGTTCACGCAAATAGTCATATAAACAATCTCAGCACAGTAAAGAAAGTGCTTTGTTCTTGATGTACATGGAATGTTCTTGCTATAATCGGTTTAAATTGATGATTTCCAAAGGATTGAGTAAACAAGAAAACACTGAGCTACTTAATTTCCCTTCATAAAATTACTGGCAAACTTTCAACAGAACCATTTGTAAGGGAAGCACAAAGGAAACGATACACTAAGTAAGTAACGACTAAAAGGAAAAAACTCATGTTCTCAAAGAGCTGCGACATCTTTTACGTCTTGACCGCAGCAAAAGCATAAGGTTCAAATCAGCCTAATTCACATGTGTAAACGATAAGACAATACTTTTGAATTCCAATTCAAAACATAAAAAGTAAAAGGACAAGGTATGGAACTTACATTATCCAAACCCTTGTGTCTGGAATTCTCAAATGGACTAGAACTAGAAACCTTTTTTGTTGAGAATGCTTCAACTGCACCTGAAAATCTCTCGCGGATCTCCTTCCCAACTGAATACAGTTTAGAAAATCAAAAGGTTAGCACAATTATTTTCATGAAATCAATGGGAACTTGGAGACAGCTCTTAAAAGAATGAATTTATACACCACCAAAACGAATTTATCCACCGTTGTTGTTTGCTCCCCTCTTCTTTTCCTTTTTTTTTTTTTCTTGTTGCAACTACTAGAGACAATGGTAGGTGGATTAGTTTGTGCCCTTGTGGTTGCTTAGTTGTTTTTGGAAGTTCCAGATCTGGTGCTTGGGCGAGATTGACGGAGAGACGATGGAAAACATAGGAGAGGCGATGGAAAGTGGGAATTGGAGAGGGTCCAAAGGCACGGTCGGGTTGAGTTTTAGGCGGGTTGGGTCAGGTTTCAGAATTTGACAGGTTAGGTCTGGCTTTGTGCGGGCTTCAGACCGGCCAAAGTCCAATCAGGCTAAGGCTTAGGCAGCATGAGCTAGGCCTGGTCGGGCTTCAGGCTGGCAATTGGTCCTACCCATTGCTATTCCTAGACTAGGTGAAATCAGGGGGAACTATTGTTTGATATTAAACCATATCCAATCCTAGCATTGACAGTGTACCGAAATTGTTTATGGTAGTCAAACCTTCAAAAAGAATGTCATCTTCTGATCACAGCTTAGACTTCCACAAAAGCAACAGTATTTATAGGCCCATTTTAAGAGAGTTATACCTGAGACCCTTTCTACTGGTCTTTCTGCAGATGTTCCTACTTGTCCAGGTCTCCCACTAGAATGCTGAAAAGAGGCAAGAATTAGGGCATGTAAACAACATGGAGGACTAGAAACTCAGGGTCATTTTACTTTTTAACAACTTACTCGTCCTCTGGAGTTGCCACTGATCTGAGGATACTTCAGAACAGTCCAGTCAAACACATAATCAAACTGATAACCTGCAGTATCAATATTTCAAATAGCACTAAGAACATCGCCAAAGAACCTGACTGTTATTTTGAATCAGAAAGAGGATATCTAGGATAGAAATCCAGAAATGTTCATCAGTAAAATGAAAATAACCAATTTTGCAGTTCACCTTCCCGAATGAACAAGTCTCGAAACAGTCTCTTCAAATATGAATAGTCAGGTTTGTCTTCAAACCTCAATGATCGGCAGTAATGGAAGTATGAAACAAATTCTGAGGGGTATGATTTACAAAGCACCTGTCATACAGCAAAAAAACTATATTGACCAGCAAATTGCAGAATAATGCACCCTAACTTTACCCGATTTTAATAAATGTACATTTCTATATGATGCAAAAGAGCTTATATTTAATAGAAGAAATAAAGGAAGAAAAATTAATCAACCGCAAGCCTTAATTTGGTGGAATGAAGAATGAGAATTGAGTTGACAGCAAAGACAACAAGGGCTGAAATTTAGATTATGTTAAGATTCCTTATTAGATAGCAAGTAGTAGTAAGATTGCTATGTTATTCTAATTTTAAATACATTATCTTATTTGTTTAAAACTTAAACATAAATAATTTTTATAAGAATAGGATTTAAATTTGTTAGAGACTCTTTCTTACTAGAATAAAGGTTCTAAGAATTTCTCTATAAGTATGTGTACTCAGCCCTTCAATAAAAAGAGATCCTGAAATTTTTCCTGCAAACTTTCCTACCTTTTATTGATTATGTTCTTCACTAAAGTTCCACCAACCGAAACCCTAAATTAAAGCCATATCAACCTCAAATTCCAACCATATTAAACCTTAAAATCCTAGCCTAAATTTTCAGCAAACCCTAAAAACTCAGCTATACCTAACCTAATCTGAAATTTTAGCATTCCAAGCTAAAATTTAGACTTGAAACTTGATATTCCATCAGCCTAATATCAGTCATATTTCCTAATTTATGATTTTTAGCTACTGGTTAATGCTTCTTCTATTTGTCCTACACCACTCTACAAGCATGGGTTGATGAGGAAAAGACACATCATATATTGTTGAACAAAAATACACCAACAAACTCAAAGAGCTCATTTATGTGATTCATCCATGCAACTTCCAAAGACTCCAAACCATGCCGTCTAATGCACAAAAATGTAGTATTCTATGCTACAATTGAATGCATCAAGTTCAGGCTTGACCAGTATACTCTTTAACTTGTGTTGAATGTGCATTACAATAAGGATCTTGACATCATCAAAAGATATAAGATCAGACCTCTACAGGAGTTGTAACTTTCTTTTCACTGATCTTGTCGTATTTTTGCTTTTTAGTCCCAGCTTTTAATCCTTGCCATGGAAGGCTGAAACCCAAAATGGAAAGAAATAAGTCAGTGAAAATGTAGGAAATGTATTTAACGTCAAGTAGATCAATGTTCAAGGAATAGAAGAGATTGAATTAAAATGGGGTAATATAAACTCAACCTTCCTCTTAGGAAATACATGAGAACATAACCAAGAGATTCCAAATCATCACGTCTGCTTTGCTCTGGTAATTGAATCATACCAATCACATTAGAAACAGTTAACAATTCTAAGTTGACATGAAATCCACTTAATTGCTTGAAATCCAGAAATGAAACTCACCAACTCCAAGGTGAGTGTTGACACTTGCATAGCGGGCTGTTCCTGTTAGGTTCTTATTTTCTCTACAAACAAAACTTATATGAGCTCCCTCTATAATGAAATGAAACAGTAAAGACAACAAAAATAAAGTAGGAATTTGAATAAGTAGCCGCTAAAAAAGAAACAGACAAGAGAGGGGAGGGACAGAATCACAGTTGAAATGCTCACACATAAGCTGACAGGGAGGTGGAAAGTACATGGATGAAATTTTATGGGACAATAATGAAGATGCATAACCACAAAGAAAAAATATTACCTATATGGGATGTGTTTGTGAGTCTGAAGATCTCTATACTTTTTTGCAAGGCCATAATCAATAATGTATACCTGGGATAAGATGATCAGAAAAAATTGCAAATATAAGAAACAATCAGGCCACAGTGGCAGTATTAGCTATTTCTCATCCGAATATAGAAAATTTATAGTTTGGAATTTACAAAAAGATTTATCACAGAGAACTAGTAATGCAGGGCATGGTTCATTAATATGGTCCACAGTAAAACCAGATAGAATAACAATACTGCATTGCATGGCTAATAATCTCCATTTATTTTTTCAAAGGTTGGTTGCTTGAAATTTGGTTGTGGAAAAACCAATAAAAGAAGGCTCTGCTATAAAACTAAGAGTTTCTCACTCACCCACTCATTTTTAAAGGAACCATTGGAAACTTTTAATACAATAGCATATAACCTGGAGGTGATATGTTTATGATGGACATTTCTTCATCAACACCTCAGGCATACAAAAGAAAGGAGGTGAGGTTATAGCAAGGTGCTTTGTAAGATTTACAAAACTGCAAACAAAAAATTGGAACCAAGAGATCCAAAAAAATAAAAAGTACCACTGACGGATGAAAAATGTTCACCATTGAGACAAAGAAGACTTCTTTGAACAGATTATATTTCACCTCATCATAGAATATCTAACAAAGCTAAAGTTTACTGCACAATTAGATGTGCAACAACTCTAACCTGTTCACTGCAACAATTAAGTACAGGAGTTATCCAAGAATGAGTACCTGGTTGGCTTTGCGCCCTAGGCCCATCAGGAAGTTGTCAGGCTTTATATCACGATGAAGAAAGCCTCTAGAATGCATGTATTCAACTCTGTTAATCTGAAGATATTAAAAAGAGAATTACATTATTTCACTGTTAAAGAAATTGTGTTAAACATAGATTGAACTCATGTACTAAAGAAATAGTGCTAAACATAGATTGAACTTATGTACTAACTAGTTGATCAGCAAGCATCAATACAGTCTTCAATGAAAACTTCCGGTTGCAATAGTTGAACAAATCTTCCAAACTAGGACCAAGAAGGTCAATAACCATGACATTGTACTCTCCCTCCACACCAAACCACTTCAGATGAGGAATCCCAGCTTCATCACACGAATCATAGCAGATTATTAGTCAAAAATAAAAAATAAGAAGGTTCCTAAAAATCAATCAGCACCACAAGCATACTATGTTCACAAGAACCATGACATGCAGCTAACACAAATTAAATGGCATGTACGTGTTTGTGTATGTGTGTGTGAGAAAGAGAAAGGAGACTTACTTCCTCCCTGAAGAAGCATATACAATTTTGACTCATAATGAAGTTGGGGATGCTTGGTCTTCACAGGTTCCTGGAAAAATGCAAAAAAAGTTATAGTGAGTGTCGGCACATGATCATGGGAAAATCTGCAACTTCTATATTAGAATGAGAGAGATAGAGATAGATACAATATTTTACACACACAAACACACACACATATAAAGTGAGTGAGAGAGAGAGCATTGTCAATGTAAAGTTCAATTACTAGTTACTACTTTTAGTAAACAAAATAAAAAAGATGAAACATTTTAAATCAGTGTAAGTTTCTGCCATTCTCACGTGAGAATCCTTGAACCTAGAACTGTTCTAATTTCTATAGACGTCCTTCAAAAGTTTTTAGAAGTAGATCACTATTAACTCCTAGCATGCTTCAGAATTTGTGACTCACTATTACCTCCCGGCGTGCCTCAGAAGTTGTGACTCAAATTCAATTACCAAGTTCAACAGGCAACAGTTTGAGAAGTTGTAATGAATAAGGAATAAATAAGAACAATTGCTACATTGATGAATGGAAGCACCATAAAAGAGAGGTAAGACGGATAACAACGGTGATATCATCATAGCAAACATCATATGAATATTCTAAGCTTGACAGCTTTTCATCCAAAAACTATCCATAAAATCAAATTCATCTTACAACAAAACACAACTACAATGTAGGATAATCCATAGAAACGAACATATAGATTTGAATGAACAGAAAATGCCACTTACCAGTTTGATCGCAACTTCCTCTCCAGTTTGTACATTAACACCTAGACAAACATCCAAATCAAGTGATCACATTACTTCAAACCGTAGGACCACACAAAAGCAAAAAGTTGGATGTAAAATAAAGAAAAATATGAAATTGCTAAAAGTCAAGCATACCCAGACACAGTTCTCCAAAAGATCCACTCCCAATCTTCCTCCCCATCTTAAACTTGCCACCAATTATGTGATCAATTTTAGATTTCTCCATTGATGAACAAACCAACCCAGAAGCTGAAATACTGCTATATATTTCTCCGAAATTTATACCCGATTAGTCTTTTTCAACATACCATCCCCTAAAGGCCAGACTTTCACCACCCAAAAATCGAGAGATTAATTAAAAGTCAACACATCAACGGATTGTCTTTTTCAGAAGTAAAAAGTGCAAACTTTACTCTTTTGCAAAACGCAGCATGCAAATGGGTATTAGATTAAAGCTAAAATCCAATAAAACAAAAACCGCAAAGAATCAAACAATCGTAGAAAATGAAATCTGAAAAACAGACGCAAAATTGAGGAAAAAAAAGAATTTTTTTCTTTGCCAATCACATACTTTGATTACCGAAAAGACGGTACCCAGATTTTTAAATACCCGAACAGAAATAAAGATACCCGATTTCAGAGGAAATCGGACTACTACATTGACCACAAAATGAGGAATGAATTCAGAATATTATTTTTAAAAGGAATGAGAGAAAGAGAGGGAGAAAAGAGAAACTATACGAAACAAAAATTGAAGTGCAGATCGAGAAGCTACGTCCAAAAGGGAAGAGAATAAAAGTAGAAAAAAGATAGAGCTGTGTATGAAAGTATGTGTTCTGAGGAGGATACGAGGGTGATTGACGAAGAAAGAAGAAGAGATAAAAAGGCAAAAGCAAAGCCAAAAACAAAATGTGGCGTGGGGTGGGGTGCGAGGGAGGGACGTTGGTTACTGGGAGAGTGGAACGTTGATTTATTATTTTTAATTTTATTTTCTATTTCCTTTGGCTGATGGGTCATGATTCATGAAGGTGAAGTTGAAGGGAAAACCGAAGGACATCCTTTCTCTGTGCCGTCTAACCTAACACGTTTATGGATTGCCAACTCCATGACGTGCCTTTTCCTTTCTCTTTGTTTTTGCTTTATCTCCCACTGTCCACAATCATATCATTCCATATTTGAACTTTTTTTATTCAATAAAAAGCAATTATAATTCCTTGTTTAGTAATGACAAAAATTATTAATCATTGTCGGAATTTTTTCATTGTATTTTTCTAGGAGTTATACATTTTATTATTATTTTTATGCTTAATTTCTAATTTTTAGTTTTGATATATCCTATGATCTAGAATAATTACACCTACAATTTAAAAAAAATTAGATAACATAATTTATTCCGCCAGTCTAATGGCTCAATATTATCTTCAAATTAAAATGACTATTGAGAAAAGAAAAGAAATAACAATATGTTTAATTATTTAGCTTAATAATATTTCTTATTTTAATATTTTAATCACTAAAATTTTTTAATTCAATTGGCAAATTTTACTAATCACTTCATGTCAACATTTTATTATTATTCTTAATATAAATTTTATATAACATATAAATTAGACAAATTTCACTCTTTATTTAGAATCTAACGTAACATGTGTTTTGTTAAGGACATTTACATAAATTTGACGTAACATTTACATAATTAATAGAAAGTGAATCTGATTAGGAAACTTATGGGACAGCTTTGTCTGAACTAGGAGAGCTTATGGTCCAATTTCGACAGCGAGGCATCCATTTTCCTCCCATGTCATAATAATTCCGACCCTTTCTTTTCTCTAATCATTCTAATCTCCTCACCTTTAATGGTTCGATTTTTTAATTTATTGAACTTAATTTCCCAATTGACCAATATAATTAAACATTAATAAGAGCTGGGGGTTGAAAATGAAATGTTAAGTCCCTAAATACATACTGTTGGTGCGGATGATCAATAATTTATGGAAAGGAAATATTATAATATCCACATACCATATAAAAGTTACTAATGGAAATTAATATAATAATTTGATGATCTTTGT
>JANQAP020000276.1:3369055-3386816 GCA_026874005.2 Erythroxylum coriaceum | reverse complement strand
TATAAGCTGCCTATGGCCTTCTTCTTTCACTTAACTAAGTTTTTATTTCAATAGTAGAGTTGCTCAGAAGATTACCTCTATAGTCATTTATTGAGGGAGCTTTAAATCCTAGACCAATAGATGCAATAATGTCTATCATTGGCTAGTAATAGTAAGATTAAGCACCATTGAATGACACACTTGCATCATACCACCATCTAGCCATTGCCATTTTTACATTACGAATTATTTCTATTCCACTTTGAATTGAAGAATAAGCTTTAAGAGTTATTCATGGAGAAAAAGGGTTAGGAGCTTGTCTTATTCTTTTCCTTATATCAATTGTAACAATCCCTTATTATTGGATAGAAATACCAAATTCAATATTGCCAATATAATCCTCTTTAATACAAAATGAAGTTCTGCTTACAATTTCATAGTTCAATATTTGCATTCTTTCTTTCTCATTCTTATACTCTTCAAGTTAACTTTTTATCTATAATTTTATATCATGACTAAATTTCTTATAAGGTTCTACATCACCTTTGATCCTAACTAAATGTTTCTTTAACCTAGTGATTCCCCTACCTCTCAAATTTTTATCACAATATGAAAATATTGTATGATTTTTCATACTAAAAACCAATTTCACATGAGACAAATTGGATAATCAAAATCTTCTTAAAGAGACTGAATCGTCAAGAGTACTTAAACGTCCATCTATTTATTTGTACAAATAAAACAAGTACATTTATTGGAACTTATAATGAGTTCAAGGTGTCCGTATATGGGGTGCATGTGTGTGTATGTGTGTGTGTGTGTGAATGAACAATTACACTTATTGGAACTTATAATGAGTTCAAGGTGTCCATATATGACATCATTAGTTAGCCAAAAAATTGAAAAGTTGGTTATAAGAAGATTGACCATGTAGAATAAAATCCATAAAGCTAATGTAGTAGGAATGTTATGAACATATTCATAATATGTATAAGTAGATTATTTAATAATGTAGAGGATATAACCTGGATATGTTAAGAAGCTAAATGCATACTGTAGAGAAAAACGAAAAAAAAAATAAAAATAAAACTAAATGAGAAACAAAGTCTCTTTACAATTAAACGGATAAAATTTTCCTTTACTTAATCCATATAAAAAACACATAAAAACTTTCGTATGGTAACTAAAAATGTTGCCTTCATAAATAAATTATATATTTAAGATTACAAAAAACAAAAAGTATCAATATATTTTGGTAATTAATCCTTTGTATATAAACTAAACAACTAATCAATGCACCAAAACCAAGTAAAGAAGAATAAAACATCACTACAAGCTAGCTAATTCATGTAACATTTAAATCAATTTCCTTTAAACAAACACTTCACAAGGATCCCTGAAGCATAATTCCAAACGGTAATTTCATTAAAGTTATAATATAATTTGAAGTTGTCAAAATGGATTGCTATAAAAAGAAAGAAGAAACCTTTAACTAGAATGTTTGATTTTATCTGTCATGAACAAAAGCATCTTCTTTGTATAATCATATTTTTATTTTATCCTATGAATTCATGTAGCTTTATATGAATTATTATGTATTGTTGATTTCCTGTAAATAAAGTCTCACTATAAAAATAAGCTATATGTAACACACCACGCCTGCTCCCCTCCCCTTCTACCATACCAAAAAGAAAAGGAGATGTTTTTTCTTTTTTCTTCTTGACATAGTTAACTAATGACTTCATATCACTTAAGTTGTCTCTTATCTAAATTTTTGTTCTTTTTCATGTTCAAATAATATTTGTAAAGCTTTAAACATAATGGGATATGTTAATAACCATAAGTAACTAGAAAGAACTAGGCTATCATAACTTAGACTAGAAAATAGATTAATGATAAAACAATTAATATAACATTTTTAAAGCACAACATTCATTCATGTCATATTGAAACAACAAAAGAGATAAAGAAGAGAAGTTGTTCAAAAATTTAACATCTATATGTTAATTAAAAGTTATTTTCATAAATATGTCATGAATTATATGCATCTAAATGAAAGGAAAGTTTCATGTCAAAGGCTCAACTATCAAGCTTAGAAGCCTTATTTACAGCTGCAAGCAAAGAGCTCGTAAAATATTTTATGTCAATGTATGTTGTAAAATTAATATGCTATCAATCTCAATAATGTTGTAGTCTTATTTTGATTTAATTAATCATTCTATAATGTTAATACTTAATGAATGGCAATATGGAAAGATGGAGGTGAGGAGACGTTAGTGACCTGACAAGCTGGAGTGCCTAATGGTGACAAGCTATTATCCAATAGCAACAAGTTTCAATTTAATGGTGACAATTTATAGTGGGATGAAGAGAGCACATAGGAGAGCTTATGAAATTGTGAGAGGTGGGAGCAAACTACAGTAGTCGACGACAAGGCTTAGGACTTAAAAGAAATTAAGATTTTTAGTAAAGTCATTACACTTTTTATATCACTTTTGTACCAGTATTTCACGTACCAGTAGATATTGACAAAAAATGTCAGTACCAGCTAATACCTTAGCTCAATATGATATATTACATTTGAGTATTAGTTTTATATCAACCTGCACTAGTTAAAATAGTATGTTATTCTTCACACTAGTTACAAAACAAAACTAACATAAATTTAGAAGTACAATAAGCTACTAAACTTGTGATTTGGACTACGAAAATGTATGGAATTATAAGTTTAATTACTTTAGAACTATTTTATATGAACTTATCTTATAAATACTCTTATTAGGTTCTTTCTTAGGGACTTTTTAAGCTACTGACATCCTCCTTTATCACTAAGCTATTAATTTTAGGGTTGTTTAACATCAAGGAAGGATTTGGAGTAAGATTAGAGGAGACCGTGACAACTTCTTTCCTATTGTATTTCACCTATGTTAAGATTGTCTTCTTTTAGTTTTTTTATTATGATTAGTAGTTAAAAACCTAATTAGGTTAGGGGTGTAACTTTTGATAGTTTCTTCAATTATTAATACATGAATTGTTATCATTTGGTAAATTTTATTCTCTTTGTTCTTAATTATTAAGTTTGTGACTAACCATCAGAATGTCAATCTTAAGGATTAGATAAAGAAAAAAAAGGTAAAATATAATCTGTGCATTTTGAGAATAAACACCTTAGATCTAAAAATAGGGATATCTTAGATTATTTAGATAAATAAATAGATTAACTATGCTTAATGAGTTTGATTTGGTTGAATTGTGCATCTAAAGGAGGTAACTACCTATTTAAATAAATGTGTGTCTTAAGAGAGGGCATATATACATTAGATTAATTGTTATCTCAACTATAATAATAAATCTTGCATAATAATTGCAACTTCACATAAGTGAACGTCGAAAACGTAATGCTTGTTATCTTGATTTCCTTTGTTATTTAATTACTTTGTGTAGTTTCATGGTCTAATTATATTTCATCAAAACATTTTTATTTTATTTTTATTGGATTAGATTGATAAACATAGTAGTATAGTTCTTGTGGGATTGATACTATAGAATACTCTAGTTTTAATAACTTACTACAATTGAATATATGCACTAATAAATAGATTTAAACAAGTTTTTACCAATTCTCGATGGGGACTAATTATTTATTAGTTTGTTAATCTTGCCTCTCTTTTAATTTATTATTTTTTCATATAATTTTTTTGATCTTCCTATATGGCATCTTTAGAGTTGGCATTATGATTAGGTATTTCAGACTTGGATTTTAAATTAGTTGACATTTTGAACAGTATGAAGATGTTGATAAATGATTTATATGATCTAAATATAGGTGTGTAATATGGCATGTATGTCATCCATAGAATCCTTCTTATGTAGGCATGGATATGGAGCACACCCCATACAGCTACAAAAAGGAAAACTATATAGCTACCTATAGAGAAATTAGTATGAGCTACCCTCTCTAATATATAAAATTCAAGATAAATAAATCATCCAAATTTATTTTTGGATAAAGAGGAAGAAGTTAAGTAGATTCACATATGGGAACAATTGGGTTCTAATAATGACCTCAATTTCAGTAGCAACCAGCTCTTTGTAGCAGTGAGATGGAAGAATTGAATAGGATGGAAGATATGCTTAGGCAATTTTGACATTTTGTTATTGAAATATTAGATGAATTTGTATCTCGAGTGGAATGACGTGAAACGAAGCAATCTAATTATGCATCCATTTACAGCTAGGCTATCCAAGTGAACCATATAATCAAGATAGTTGGTAAAAGAGGTCAAGTCAAAATTTCTAGTGATAAAGAAGTGAACCTAAGACATTAAGTGTTAGCCACTCCACTTAGGAGTGGCAAAACATTTGATGTTGAGGTTGCCAAAGGGAAGGAAACACAAAGGTCATCCAAACATATGGAAAAGGGAGAGGAAGTGATGAATAAAATCAAAATGGTGTTGATATCATCTCTATATGATGTCGGTCACGATATTAACTTAGAGAAAGATTTGCATTTATTTGAGCATAAGTTTCCACATAGTTATTTGATTAAGCTGATATTGGAGTTACTTAAAAGTTAATGTGAAGGGAAATAATTTTTTATAAGATGTCAAAAATTAATTCTTGCTTAATGATGTCAAAAAATTAGGAAAAATGGAGAAATGGTTAAACACGAGACTAAGACGGGCATGTGTTTGAATTATGTTATCCGTATTATTCTTCCAAAACAAGATCTTTATTAGACATAAGGAGAAACCATATTGTATTTATCATATTTGAATCTATAAAGTTTCAAAATAAAAATGAAATTGATCTAGAAGTATAATAAGCAGTTTAGGCACTGAAGTTGTGATTTGGAAAATATATGAAATTATAAGTTTAATAATCTTAAAACTCTTTTATATAACCCTAACCTATAAATAATCTTATTAGGGTTCTTTATAGGGGAATTTCAAGGCTAGTGACAACCTCCATTTTAACTAAGTTGTTAGTTTTAGGTCTTTTTAACATCAAGGAAGGATTTGGAATAAGATTGTAGGAGATCATGGTAACTTTTCTATTACTTTCCTCTTTTCTTTCTCTTATTTTAAGGTTCTTTCTCTTATTTTAAGGTTGTCTTATTTTAGTTTTTTTTTCATTTTGTTCAGTTAGGATCATGACAACTTTTCTTTTTTGTGTATTTATTTATCTATTTTATCTTTTATTCTACTCCTCCTCCTCCTCCTCCTCCTCCTCCTACTCCTACTACTCTTACTCCTACCCCTCCTCCTACTACTACTACTCCTACTACTACTACTACTACTACTACTACTACAACCACCACCACCACCACTACAACCACCACCATCACTACTACTACTACCACCATCACTACTACTACTACCACTACTACCACCACCACCACTACCCTACCACCACTACTACTATTACTACCACCACCACCACTACTACTACTATTACCTTCTTTTATGTCTAGTTTGATTTTATTTTATTTTTATTTATTATTACTTAATAACCTCTTTACTAGTTAGGGGTAAGGTTGCGAATTTTTAGACCTCCCCAGACCCCACAATCACTTGGTGGTTGTTGTTGTTGTTCTTATTCTTGTTAGGTTCAATATTCAAAACCCTAGTTAGGATTAAGGATGTAGCTTATGACAGATTCTTCAATTATTATTGTATAATTTATTATCGTTTAGTTGAATTTTTTCTCTTTGTTCTTAATCCTTAATTTTTTTGGGACGACCATCATAAATTTAATCTTAGTATGAAGGAATAAAAGGTGTAAGTATGAACCATACAGTAGGAGACTAAACACCTTATATCTAAAGATAAGCATATCCTAGATTATTATGACAACTAAATGGATTAATTATTCATAATGAGTTTTATTAGGTTGAATTGCATATCAAAACATAGTAATTACCTAGTTGAGTATACCTGTATGCAATGGGAGACGACATAATACATTAATTTGATTATTATTTCAACCATAACAACAAATATTATAAGATAACTAGAATTCTACAAAAGTGAAACCTAAAATCCTAATGTTTTTTCTTGATTTCCCTTTGTTATTTAAGTACCTTGATTAGTTTCATAATTTAATTATATTTCATTAAATCTCATTTATTTTAGTTTTCTTATTTATCTATGATTAGTAAATATAGTATTATAGTCTTCAAAAAATCAATAATCTAGAATACTGTAGTTTTAATAACTTGCTACATTTGATTCTGTGTACTTGTAGGCAGATTCGATCAATATATTCTCCTTGTCATTTCTATCATATTTGTCATTTTCCTCGAGGATAGGGCATTGAGACTTCATGTTTCTAAGTTTCCTATATTTTAAAAAACACAAATTTTATTTAAGTTTCATTTTGAATCTATCTTACCACTCTTGAAGTCCTCTAGATTTTAAAAGTTCCTTTTTAATAAACACTTCTTGAATTTCCTTTTGACTAGATCTATATCTTCCTTATCAATTTCATTCCCTTCTTCTTTGCTTAATTCCTCCTTAGAAGCCTTGAAAGCTAATTTATATATCCTAAAAACCATATTTTCTTCTTTTTTGGTCTCCTTGAGCCTTATTTTTCACATGAGTAAGGATTTGTTAAGTTCCTTCAATGGTAGCACATTTAGGTATTTTAATTCTTAGATTATGGTCAACTTAGCATCCTAAGACTTTGGAAGAGACCTTTAATTTCCTTACCATTTCATCATTATTATATATCTTGCCTAAGCGTTTTAGATCATTGATAATATCAATAAATTTAGTGTATATATTAGATATGCTTTTATCATACTTCATTTAAAACATTCCATATTGATATGTTAGCATGCTCACTTTACTCTCCTTTACTTTATTTGTTCTTTCTTATTTAACTCTTAAAGTGTGCCAAATTTTATGAGCCATTTCATATACATAAAATTTATTGAATTCATTTCTTCCTAATGCATAAAATAAAATATGAACAGCCTTACTATTCAAGGAAATTAGTCTCTTATCTTAAGTATCGCACTCTTATTTTAGTTTGGGAACTTTTTTATCATCTATAACTTTAGTAGGAATGAATGAACTACTTTAAACAATTTCCTACAAGTCAATATTTTTAGTCAACAAAAAAATTTGATCCTAGTTTTCTAATGAAGATAGTCATTGCCATCAAAGAATAGGCCTCTACTATTGTTTTATCACTCTTAGCTTTATAAAGATGAACATAACTATGTCATTATGATCTTTACTCTAGAATTTTGTTTGAAATGCTAACTTAAGAGAATCACTCTGATATCACTTATTAATCACCAATGATACCCAAACTGGGGATGGGTGAATTGAGTTTTTGTAAAATTAAAATTTTATTTTTAATTAAATGATGTAATTTGACAAGAATCAATATATTATAAAAAATTAATGTAAATTAATAATATAATCAAGAAATAATTTAATAAGTGTAGGGAAGAAGAAACACAAATTGGTTTATAGTGGTTTGACAAATAAACCTTACTTATGTCTACTCTTCAAGATATTTCATAGAATTTTCACTAAGTCTCTTCTTTCAACAAGGTGAAGAGGAACCTTATTTCAACAATCTTATTCTTCATGAGTAAAGAGAAACTATTCTAACAATGTTTCTCTAAGACGAAGAGTAACTCCCCTCATAAAAAGAATTTACAAGTTAGAAGAATGAGTTGACCATTTTAATAAAGATAAATGGGCTCACTAACTAAAAATGAGACCGAATGCTCAAATGCTTGAAAACCCTTAAAAATATGTGTATAAAACACCCAAATACTTTTTAATGTAAGAACTAGTGAGAAAAAATATCTATACTATTTTGAGACCTAAACTAGCCATTGGAGCCAAAAGCAAGCTATTATAATGGTTAGTTACAAAGCATTGGTCAACTAGTGTAGCACATTGATCAACAATGTGCATTAAATACACAAGATTCCCTAGTCATTAACTATTATTTAATGAATATTGTTATAAAATCTCGATAAACCAATCTTGACAATTTTTTCTTACATTAGTCGATTCCTACCCTTTATAGGTCGACTAATCTCCTAAAAATCATGATTTTAATTATTTCAAATGATCAGACTTTGTCTTCTTAATGCAAGTACCTTTCAAAATATTTCCCAAAGATTGTTTTATAACTTTAATCCCTCTTTATGAATGAAAATACTCAAGTACTTAATTTAAATAATCATGTGTTTATATATGGTGAGTCTTTAAAATTATCACAGTGTTTTAAGTAAAAGTAAAATAAAAATTACAAATTACCTATAACTTTAATATGTCTTGATCTTCTTACATTACAAATTACCTATAACCTTAATATGTATTGATCTTCTTTATCCTTCACTTTGATATTCATTTCCAATAATAAACTTCAACTTTTCCTTTGAAACTTCATGAAATGCCTCTTGATTTATGCATAGCTACAATTTGCTCTCATATTGCTTTCATCAAAAATAAAACTCATTTGTAGTACTTACGTTTTGCCATCATCAAAATATTGATTGGAACCTTCCTTGGTTCAACATTGTTGATGATTCTTATATTATTAATTAGATGAATAAAGATTGTTGAATCATTATCTAATCAATTATAGGTTGATATATGCTTCAAAAGCATCTCAATTTTCACCTATGTTTAATAGTGTTGTTTGAAAGTTTTGAGGAATACCTTAAGAGAGACCAATAAACTTTCTTTCCTAAATTTAATAAATCCATAATTTTCCAAATGTTATCATCTAGCGAAGGACTTCCTTTATAGCCCTTCAGGCTAGTTAGGATACACTAAGAAGAAACTCCACAAAAAATATTAAAAGAAGTCATGATGACATAGTTTAATGGAATCTTGATATGGAAATTAAATTAGCAATTAAATTAAGTAGGGTTAAATTCTTTGGACCCCCTATGGTTTGGCATATTATCAACATACTCCCTAACTTTTAAAAACCATCAATAGCCCCCTATAGTTTTAGTTTTATAACACATATCATCAACTTTCGTTAGAAAATCTAACTATAAACTATAAAACAATGTTATTTTCTACACGTGGCACGATATGTGACAATATATGTGGCATTATATGACATCATTTTAAAGCTCACAGTTAAGGTTTATAAAGGAAGATGCAATGGGGGACATATATTATAAAGCTAAAACTATAGGGGGCTACTGGCAATTTTTAAAAGTCAGGGGTAAATTGATAGTATGCAAAACCATATGGTGTCAAACAAATTTTACGCAATCAAATATTTTTAAAAAATTAAGATTCATTTTGAATCTTCTAAAATTTTTGAATTAAAGTTAAATTATGGTGAAAATGTTAAGGTTCAAATTGACCCTTTCGCATTCTCAAATAAAATAATAATTAAGTCAAAACTCATACTAGTGATGACCTTGACCATGTTGTCTTTCCTTCCTATAAAATTCCTTTTATCTTAAACATTCTTTCTTCTATTACAATTATCATCCTAATTTGACCATATTATCTTTCCCTTCTATAGACTTCCTTTTATCTTTAATATTCCTACGTCTTTTATAATTACCATTCCTTTTACCTTTAATATTCCTACTTCTTTTATAATTACCATTCCTAATTTGTTTGCTAATTCACAAGTTGTCTGAATTTTTTCTTCTTCTAAGAATGCTCCTCAACATACTCGAACACAAATAGTTCCCCTTTTTCTCCTTGCACCTCTACTATGCCTAATGCTATAACCTCACCCATTTCATATAACAATACGAATACTTATGATCTCTTTTTCCCATATGATCCATTAATTTTGACACTTGTAATCCCTCACCTTTCATCTACAAAATTGATCTTATCTCATTTACTAATTCAATTAGCATCCTCATCGACGTGATGCCATAAGTGAAGAATTTTAGCTAAAACAAAATCTTGGTCCCTAATCCCATTCTCCACAACATAACTTATTATTGAACGTAAACGGGTACAAATCAATAGGAATCATAATGGATTCATTGCCTGCTATAAAGCTCATTTTATGGAAAACTTTTTCAATCAATTTCCATATATTGACTATGCTAAAAACTTTAGTTCCTTTGTTAAAATTGCTAATGTTTTCCTTGTACCTACTCGTATAGTGATATGTAGATGGGCTTTTAATTAATTTGATGTTAATAACGCTTTTTTTATAAAGAATTCTCTCTAACTATGTTTTGATACAGTACCATAAGGCTTTATTGATCCTTGATATCTTACTCATATCTATAAATTGAATAAAGAAATTTATAGCTTTCATCAAGCTCTTAGACCATGGTATAATGAACTTCACTTCTTTCTTAATGCCTACAATTATTAATTCTAAAAGTGATACTTCTCTATTTAAATATAATATGGGCACTTATAAAACGTACTTAATTGTGTATATGGATGACATTATACTTATTGGTAATCATTCATCAAAAATTCAAGAGTTTACTACTTATCTCTCTTATCGATTATCTCTTAAGGATTTTGAGTAACTCAACTATTTCTTAAGCAATGAAACCATTATATCTTCTAAGGATCTATTCTTATCTCATTGATAACATATTCTCGACCTTCTTCAATGTATTAAATACATGAAGCCAAGGAAGTTTGCACTTCATTGACTCCATCCATAATAGTTAAACTTGATGATGACTCTTTTAAATATGATCTAATTGAGTATTAACAAGTAGTTGGCTCTCTTCATTACCTTTCACTCATATGAACTAATATCAACTAGGTTGTCAAAAAATTAGCCCAATTCATATACAAACCAAACTCTAATCATTGGCTTATTGTGAAGAGATTCCTTCAATATCTCAAATAAATGTCTGTCCCTCAGTTAATTCACCCTATTTTCTTCATACCTTTGCTAATGCAAATTGGATGTGATGATGTCAATATGCATCATTCAACTTCTGCTGATGCTATCTTTCTTGGTTTCAACCTCCCCAGTTGGAGCTCTAAGAAATAAACTATTATAGACTAGTTTTTCACCGAAGTTGAATATTAAGTAATTACAACTGCTACTGTTGAACTAGATTGGTTAACTAACTTGATGAATGAATTTGCTATTTTATTTTAAGCACCTCCCATAATTTACTACAACAATGTTAAAGGTAACTTACCTGTGCTCTAATCTTGTTTTTCATTCACATATAAAGTACATTGCCATTACTTTTCAGTTTGTATGTGATCAAGTGTCTCGTAAACAGTTTCATATATCTCATGTTTATATTATAGACTAATTTTTTTGACTCTCCCGCTAAGTCCCTTGCTCGAAAACAATTCCTCATTTATCATTCCAAATTTGTTATCTTCTGTACCTTTGTACTTGGGGCAAGAACAGAGAGGATTGATAAATGCTAATTTTGTAGTTACAAGTTGGCCATATCTTCCAACTAGCATTAGCAACAACTCAAAAGATTTTAAATAAGCCCATGTCTACTCTGATCGAGCTTTTCTTAGACTTGGCCTAAACCTAGTCTAAAGATTAAAAAAATTTTAAAATTTAAGTCCAAACTCAGTTTGAAACTTAATTAACTCATATTTTTTCCATTGAATTTAAATCGAGTTGGATTAGAGTTAGGCCAAAATACAAACTCTACTTCCAGTTGTGATATCTCCACAATTATAATCAATTTCTAACTGTACAGTTCCTTGAATAGAATTAATGTATTTTATGTTATGTAAACGAGATTAATGCTGCTGTTACTTGCTAAATTAGTGGGTGAGTTGACTTAACTCACTTGTATATATTGGTTTTTTTTCTAATAACAGAATAAAAGAAATTTTCCACCCATTCATTCGTGACAAAATATTAGGGTGTCGTTGACAAGTTAAAGGACGTCCAATGTACAATTCCTACAACTTATTTAACCTAGCTAGCTTGCTACTTCGATATCATATCTGAACAGCACGTGAAACAATCTCTGCAACTCATTCTCACAATTTGAAAGACATGAAGTTAAAGCAATCAATTAGTTTTGGCAGCTATCTAGAAGCTTGTGAGGTCCAAGAAGAGGCACTAAACAAGCTAGTCTCCTTCCATCCAAGCCTCAATGTCCCATCGCCTTGACCAAGGCTATAACCATGAGCAGGAGGGAACATGTTTAATATAAGTTGTGCTTGTGCCATGGAATGACCACTCATGGGAACTTGCAGAAAAGAGCTTCTAGCAAGCTCAGTCCTCCAATGTCTGAACTTCTCCTCTCCACTCCTAGCAGGTCCTCCTATGGCCAATATGTTGTTGATTTCCCTGTAGAGAAGGCAATGTTCTACTTTAAGCCTGCTGGAGTCGTCATATGGTAAGTATGCACCTAGCGAATCGAATAATGAGGAGTAGTAATGTAGACAGCCAACAAAACGGTCCAAGAAAGAGCCTCCATGTGAGATGTCTTGCTCAACCAAGGTGATTACTCCTGGTGCCAATGCTTCCAGCAGTCTCATTGTCTTCCAGTCGGGTCCTGTGGCGTCATAGAGTGAGTGTTGTAGCCAATGCACCGCTATTGTCTCTCCTCTCCTGACCGGTATCATTGAGACATCGATTTCTCCAAATTTCTTCGCAACTGCGTGGAACTCAAATGGCATGCCAAGCCTTTTAGCGAAATTGGAAAGTTGTTTTCCTGTTTCTGTCAAGATCTCCATTGAACTACCCAAACCTGTCATTCTAACATGTGGAGGACCTTCCATTCTGGTTGCTAAGATGTGAAATAAGGCTGGCCATTGCAAGCCTTGCATGATATCAAGGTCGATGATATGTACTCTATCTCGCCGCTGGAAAGCTTCGAGGATTGCTTGGTTCGAGGTAAAATGTGCGAATTTGATGAAAGGAGAGACATTGTTTAAGACTTGAAAGGCACAATGAATGTTTTTGTGGTTGATCAGTGGAGAGCAGATACCAAGCCAAGAGTTGATGACCCTACTTGACATGGCCTTAGCAAAATAAGCCACAATTCTCTCAGCAGAAGGGCCATATGGAGATGCCATTTGAGAGAGCTCGAGCAACATTTTATGAGCTTCGCCGAGATTATCAACCGATATCGCAACAGCACAGTCCAAGAGATGGGCTATGAGGCTCAAACTCCGCTCGTCTGTTCTAGTCAAACATATACCTCTTGCAGTTTCTCGATTTTCACAAAGATTTGCTTGGCTTCCAAGCTCATTGCACCATTGAAAGTCCTCCCCATTGCCATCAAAGTAACTTCTCCTGATGGTTTTTCTTGGTCTGTATTGATCACCCAATAGTGATTGGACGACATTATTATCCTCGTAGACCATTGAACTGTCGCCTTGCAAGTTTTCACTTGCCGTGTCAGGCAGGTCACTTATGAGTTGCTTAGTTACATGTTCTACCCACAGAGAGAGCTCGTTCTTCTCCAAGTTGACATTACGATTTTCAATTCCTGGCTTAGGTGAGGAACCAGAAACCTGAGCTGGAAATCCAAGAGAAGCATAGTCCCATGGTTCATGGGGTTGAATGATATCAAGAGCCCCATGAACCACTTCATACCCTCCTTTCATCATTGAACTAGCCAGCATAGAGTTATGTGGGTGGTGATGACGGTGGGAGGAGTTTCTTTAACGAGGGTAAGGAGAAATTAAGCTTAGGCAAGGATGATGGTCTATGATATAACACCAACATTTCTGACGATTGCTCAATTAATTATACGGGCATGGCCGGCATAGCCAGACATATAGAAAATGGTAAGTTGCTAAGTGCCAAGTACACATCAATCTGGTAGTGATTTTCACATTATTAACTTGAAAAGAGTACTTCAAGCAATTTTATACAAAGACTTCAAAGATGCAATGGATCTAACATCTATAGCCTCCAGATGTAGAAGAGAGAAATATAAAAGAAAATGCAAAGTCAGAGATTAATAAATAAGCTTCCGATAATTGATCGAATTACGAGGAAGAAAAAAGAACAATAACCCGCATTATAGAATATCGACGTTACTGTTCATGATGGCCCCATATTTGCGTATTAAAAACTAAAATTGAGTAGTTAATCTTATTAGGTACCTAAAAAACTCACAAGCCACATCATTTGGATGTAAAATATGATTATATAGATATATAATGAACAAAAGTTTGATTAAAGTGATCCGACCTTAAATCAATCTAAAACTTGCTTGTTCTAGTGAGCAGACAGATTCTTAATAGTAACCTGGCAGTATTTTTTTCTTCTTACTTTTTATTTATTTCCAAAGGTTCAGTGAACTGGTTAATATACAGATATGTGAACGGAGCCCAGTGATTGAAAAGGTTGGATCTTGGTGGATTCAATTCTTTTATGTCAAATTTTTACATGCACGTTTTTCATCACGCGATCGATCTTTAAATTTAGATCGAACAAAACCACACCGGGCGACATCTTCATGGTAATATGTTTCTAATTTTGATGAATATTTTTGGTGGTTCGACAAGCATTCTCTCTTTGATGTGATATGTCCGTATGTTGGCTTGTGGTTATTAATCAAGCTGAAGCATAGTGAACCCCACCTTTTCAAGCCAAAAATGACAGTTATATGTGATAGTTAAATTAATGTTAAAATATGTCAGAGAACTTATGAGGTAATTTCCGGGTATCCACACAGCTTATGTAGACTAATTTAGGCTGAAAATGTGTTTTATAAGGGTTCTTCTGACCTTTGAAGGGAGAATTCCCAGAAGCTGTTGATTATGCTATTTCATGACAACGTAGTTATGATATTAATGGCCTGGACTGGTAAAATATTACTGTCAGCTTTCCCTATAACGTAAAGATTAGATGAAACAACAGTTCTTCAACTTCATAAACAATTTTTTATGAATAAATATAATATCTATATGGATGTAGGCAAGCAATTTTCCATCTAAATATGTTACCTTATATGTAAGCTTCACTATATAAAAAATCAGTGGCTTCATCGATGAATTTTCGTAACAACCTAAGCAGTAATTTGATCCTCACATTCTTAATTCGTCACTCCATCTAGCACTTTGTCTATTATAGCAATCTATTACATTCAGATGGTATTTGGTAGATTGTAATGGAATGCTTATATATATGTACATATAGAGAGAGCAAGAGAGGCCTTCTAACGATTATTAAAGTTACTAAGAGACATAATTCGACATACAGCTGGAATAATGTAATTTCATTAGCCAATTGTTTAGTATGATTATGCAATTGTGATTACATTCGATAACTCATGTTATAGATAAAGCTTAATATAATATATTTACCCATTAATTATACATAAACCCAACTATACGACTATAATGTACATGTGTCTAGACAATTTCTGAAAACTTTGTGCATGTACATATACTATATAATATATATAATAGATAACCAAAATAAGACAAATAAATTTTATCTGACAACATCAAATTTGATATTTTATATGATTTTAATTTTATATTTTTAGGGATTTAAGATGACTAATTGGCTTATAGATTATAGCATGCTAGTCAGTAAATTCGTAAGAAAATTGCTTGACAAAATATGGCAAAAGGATTTAGCCAACAAAGTAATCAAAGAGTAACATATATACACAACCTGTCAAAAAGATATGAACTTGAAGACATTCTCTTCACTCAGAACAAACAAGTAAGCAACAACAGCAACTCTCCAAGAGGTACAAAGTTCTTCAAATCATAGTCCAAGCTTCGTCCAATCCTGGAGTCTCCGCCTGCTATAGATGTTTTTCTTTTCCTCTTATATAAGTAATTGCATTAAAGGTCTGAATTTGCCCAACTTATTATATCTATGTGTGTTCTTTGCCAAAACGTTTCCTTAGTACGTATCTAGTTGTACACAGTAGGGAACGGAAGACCTTCTCAAAATAAACTTTCTATTGTGTCTTTTTTGGTTAAAGGGATATACTTTCTGATTGTATATGGAGATTTTAAGGGCATGTGCTTTAGTTTGTTTTTCTGTTTGTCAAGGCTAATTATCTGCATAAAATTCTACATTGGAACCAATGAAAGTGCAGTCAAATTGCTGTGGAGGTCCAATATGAAACCAATAAAAATGTAGATTTCCTTTTTCCTAATTGAACAGTATCTTGTAAATCACAATATGCTTATTATCATTGCACTCGAGAAATGCGTAAACTAAACAATGTCAAGATGTACCGAGTCTTCATCACCAACCAATTCAATGATCAAAGCTAACCACCCACAAACAAAACATTAATAACATCTCCTTTATTTTTATTATAATAAAGTAAACAACTGCTTAATTGTGTCGCTTTGTAACATGAAGAAAACCTAGGTAACTTCAAACATCTTGAGAAGTACATGTCATGACGTTATTGAAATTTTGATTTATGTCTATATAACTTAATCGGTTTTGTTTAGTTTCATGTCTTTTGAACTGTCCTTAGTGCAATGTAAGAAAGAGGGAAAGAGATAATTTAAAAGCGCAACGACTAGTCAAACGTTTATGGGCAACGAGGGGCCCAAGACGGTGTTACAAATTAATGAATTATAGGATAAAACAAAATTTTATTACGTTGCTGATTGAGCTGGGTGACATGGACACCTGATGGCCATAACGTCTGACATATGGCACTTGTATGGGGACGCGTTATCATGTGTAAGACTTGACAAAGCCATCGTTGGACAAGAGAGGCAAGCATAGAGAATTTAGATTGATGCGGTACAGGAATTTGGAAAAGATTCCTATCATTTAGTTAATAATTGGTGTTAGATTCCAATCTTTTAGCTAATCAGTGGGGCTTTAGAGGCAGTCGATTTATGGATAAGAGAGAGTTTTCATAAAACTTGTTTATTTCGTCTAGTTTATAATATCTAAATACTCATGTTAACTTTGTAGAATCGTCGTTCACTATATTATGCTCTACACTCAAAAATAAGTCGCTTTACAATAAATGAATTTTAAATTTAATTATTTTCAATTTTTTAAAAATAAGAGAAATCAAAATAAAACAGCAAATTTAACTTGAAACTCGTTCTCTTATTTTTTTTTCTAACTCCATCGTATTATCTTAATTATAATTATATAAATGTTTGATTTATAAAAGGAATATGACAAAAATCGTATTAAAAAATAATTCAAAAGTTATTCATCTCATGATTTTTATTATTTTAGAAACTTTATATTTTCAATGATACGTCTTTCTTTAAAAAAATCTTACATAAAAGATTACAAATATAACTACTGGAAAGGATCTATTATTTTTTTCTCCCTAGTATTAAATATGTTAAATTTTAGCAAAACTGAGTATTAGAAAAATCTTATTTTTGTATCGCGTTGTTAATGTTATACTTGAAATTCTTCATATTTGGTGTATAATTTTACATAGTTCCTTAGTTTTCTTTCTCTTCTTTGTTACTTCATCTTCCGCTTCTTGTGTTCTTCTTCTCAAACTTAGGGATGACAATAAGTTGGGCTTACCAAAGGTCAAGCTCAATTTGATCTAGATATATTCAAAAGAAATTTAATTTTTAACTAAAAATAAAAATGACATCGTTTGGTCGGATCAGGTCAGGCCCACCCAGAGCTAAGCTCGGTTGATCTGGTTTGACCAAAAAAATTTTAATTAAAAATAAAAATGACATCATTTTACTTAAAATGATGTCATTTTGCCTATACATTTTAAACTTCAGACAACCTGTTTTCATTCTCTCTTTTACCATCCTCTTCTTCTCACTCTACCATACACTACCATACAATTCGATTCCCCTTTCCCTTATGTTACATCTTCTATCCAACTCTCCTTACTAGAGTGTCCAACTCTCCTTATTAGAATGTCCTT
>JANQAP020000276.1:2613941-2643351 GCA_026874005.2 Erythroxylum coriaceum | reverse complement strand
AAAAAATATATTTTTTGTATTTTTAATTAATTTTTATACATTAATTAGATAAATATTGTAGGTTATAAGTACTTATCATATGTTTTTTCTTTCTTTTAGAAAGAATTTTTTGGGATTCTGAAATTGACGTTGTTATTTATAAAGTATGGGAGAGACGAGCTCCTACACGCTATAGAGACTTTGTTGGTGCGATACACAAGACTAGTATACGACCTCCTTATATTTCTGAAAAAATATGGAGTCGTTGGCAGCAGTATTAGACATCACCCAAGGTAATGTCTATTTTAGAGCGTAATTCTACCAACAGACATGGAGGATCCGGAGGAGAGAGTCTTCCCATACACACTAGAGGATCTATTACCCACTTCGAGCATGCAGAGAGACTTGTGAGTATCTACGCTTTACACTTATATTCTGATTTTTTTACTTTGATATATTTCAATTTTATTTGATGTGTGAATTTTGGAATGAAAATATGTATATTATGGAGAATGATAATGTTATAAATGTCTAGTGCCATATATGGTTGTGTTGTTAAGTTATTTTCTTTGTTCAGTATGAGGTAAATATCATAAACATAGAGGAAATTCTACCGAAATTTTTGTAAATTGTAGTTCACTTATAACATTTTATTCTAATGCAAGAAAAGTCTATAGGCAGGAAGCCTATACCCCGTCAACTCTTTTTGCACACTCACACTAAGAAACATGATGGTGTGACCTTCGTCAACACCAGATGTAGAGAACTAAATGTATATGAAATTTATGCTTTAATTTCAGTTCTTAATAATTTTCACTTATTAACATAAATGTTGCCTTTTGATAGAACCAAATACAAGAAAGCATTCAACGATAGTCTCAATAGTCTGAAGATGTTGATGAGAGTCAAACATATCTTCATGCAGTGGGTGGTAGGGACTGTCGTGGAAGGATTTTCGGCTTAGGTTCATTTGTGAACAAATGTTATTCGCAATCCTTCACATGCAATAGAGCGGCATCTAGTAGGCGGTCCGCATCCAATGAAGTCCATGAACTTGGGAGCACAGTACAGGCACTGACAGCTCAGTTGTAACAGTCGATGGAGTATATAACTCAATTCCGTAATGAGGTGGATGAGTAGAAGGGGAAAAAAAAACACCTCATCGTAACATTCAAAACATCCACATTCACCAAATGAATAGCATAGGTGTAGTCATTTTGTATGAATTAAATACTTATTGTTGTAGATAATAATTTTTTATTATCGATTAAGATAATTTTTACTTTATATCATCAATCAACTTTCTGTTTTAACAGATTAAATGTAGAAACAAATCAAAATATTATCAACAGATAACTAATAACTGTATAAATTATACATCAATCATAAGATTATCAAATAAAATTAAATGTGGGGAAAATTTTAAAAAAGCAATATCAGTAAATTTACCTATGAAAAATAAAATTTGTCGGTAAAATGTAGTGAATTTATTGATGGATCACCAAAATTTGTCGGTAAAGTGTAGTGAATTTACCGACAGACTATGAAGATCCATCAATAAAATTAGTCGTGAATTTACCGATGGATTTGAGAAATTTATTGGTAAAGTTACTGACAGAAAAGACTTGTCCGTCGCTACATTTACCGACCGAAACAAACCTTCCATCGTTAAATTTACTGACAGCACGAAAATTACCTTCTTCTATTTTTATTATTGGAGCAAAAGTCATATGTGACTAAACTCAATTATTCTAATTCAACCGGATTCGATATTCTAGTTGTAACCTTGTGAAGTTTTGTGTTCTAAACCTTTTATTCATGTTTTAATTCAAGTATTTCTTGTTTTGAGTTCTTATATTTAATGAATGATTAATATTGATTAATCTGACAATTTAATTTAATGTTGATTATTCTATCACTAACCATTAATTTAATGATTTGTAATTGTCATGAAGGATTGATACAAGTAGCAAATAAGTTATTTATGAAAATGCATATTTAACTTATGATGAATAAGAAAATAAAATTAAATAGTTGCAGCTATCTCGATTATTTAATTTAGGGTTTAGTCTTTTCACTAACCTTATTGTTATCATTTATTTGATATGGAATGCTATCACACCTAATCAATGAATGGTAACTTTTGGTTTGGATGCAAGGTTTGAACCAATTAATTTAGAAAAATTATTATAACTATCATAATATATTTCGGACTAACTGCTTAAATTGTGAAAAATATTCTTTGTAAACCAATAATCAATATTACAATTAGATGAGATCTTTCTCTTGAATTGGAGTTTAGTGGTTATAACTTTCTCACGTTTATATTCAATTAATTTATTTTGATTCCTTGTTAATTTTAATTAATTAATTAATCCAAAACCCCTCATTTTATTTTATTACTAGAAATTAAGAAACTCGTGTTTAGTTCTTTAGGGATTCAGCCTAGTTTTATGACTACTACAAGAAGTTTGGATAATTGAAATTATTTTGAGGGCTTCGACAACCCGACCATTAATATAGTGGTTTTTATAGGAGAATGATTCAAAGTTGTTAAAAATGTGGTCTTATTTTTTCTGAGTTATCCAAGTTTGTTTAGATTGTTTCCTTTATCTTAGGTATTTGAACTTTTAACTTTTGATTTGTTTAATTAATCTTTATCGAGATATTAGCTAAGTTTGTTATTCCATTGCCTATATATTTAGGCCTTCAATGTCAATGTAAACTGCACCCATCAATAAATTGCCTCTTACATTACCTCTTGTCTACTTTATTTTTTGGTTAATTTATGGTTCTAAAACCTAACATGGTATTAGAGCTCCTTATGATCTTAAGGGGCCTGTGAGTATTCGATAGACAGTAGTGGCATGGTGTCTAACAATACATCAACTCTTTCACCTCCAATTTTTAATGGTGAGAATTATCAAGTTTAGGCAATCTAAATGAAAGCTCACTTGAGAGGTATTGGCTTGTGGCAGTGGCTTGAAGGTGAAAGGCAAATACCATCTCTGGGAAATAACCTAACACTCAATCAAATTAGGGCTCATGAAGATGAAGAAGCCAAAGCTCTAAGAGCCTTATCTCAAATTTGTACTGCTATCTCTGAATCAATTTTTCTAAAAATTATGGGTTGTGAAACAATCAAGGAAGCTCGGGACACACTAAAAGATCTTTATCATTATGTCCCAAGCTTCCTTGATTTGATAGAACAAGGCGGATGTAAGTGTTAAATCTCAAAAGAGATTTTGAGATTCTAAGGATGGAAGAGAAGTAGACTCTACAAGAGTTTTCAGACAGGCTAATGATGGTGATAAATAAATTAGATTGATAGGAGAAGAGTTACTTGATAGCAAGATTGTAGAGAAAGTACTTGTAAGCTTGCTCGAAAGATTTGAGGTAAAAATTTCTTCTCTAGAGAATTTAAGAGATATCAATCAAATTACCTTGCCTGAATTAATCAATACCCTGCATGTTCAGGAGCAAAGAAAAATGTTGAGAAAAGAAGGAACTCAACAGGTAGTTGAGAGGACTTATCTAGAAAGGGCCTCATCTTCAAAAGGAAAAGCTCAATATCAATATGATATTTGCAAGAAACCTGGTTATAATGAAGAAAATTGTTGGCATAAGGGAAAGCCTCAAAGTTTCAAGTACAAGAAGTTCGGGCATATACAAAGGAATTGCAAAAGTAAGACTAAAGAAAGTGTCAATTTAGCATATGTTGCTTAATAAAAAGAAAATTTGTTTTAATATTGGTGAAAAGTGCATCAAGAAGCAGCTTTTGGAGAGAAGTGCTCCAACTATTGAAGAGTGATGGGAAGTACATCATTAGATTCAAGAAATCTTACACCTTTACATCAATAAGGAATGCTAGAGAATGATTCAAAGTTGTTAAAAATGTGATCTTATTTTTTCTGAGTTATCAAAGTTTGTTTAGATTGTTTCCTTTACTTTAGGTTTTTAAATTTTTAAATTTTTTATTTGTTTGGTTAATCTTTACCTAGATATTTACTAAATTTGTTACTTCATTATCTATATATTTAAGCCTTTAACTTTAATATAAATTATACCCATCAATAAATTGCATCTTACATCACCTCTTTTTTACTCTATTTTTTTCAGTTAATTTCTGCAGCTATGGCATGGAGGAGGACAGGTTTGGTTTGGAAGCAGAAATCTCTTCTCTCCGGCAAACAATATAAAAGATAACGGTACACACACACAAACTTAACTGTTTCCCTGAGTCCCTACTGTTACAAAAATATCATGCCTACTACCACTACTACCTATATACTGACACTAGTCGTTACTGTTTTTAGCTTCTTACGGGAAAAGAGATCAACATTTTGGCGAGATTTCAGGACTAGCCTGGGGTGTTTCTTGAATCAGGTAAAGAGAAAAAAAAGAGCTTTCCACATTGTACATCACCTTAGACCATGCATAGCGTTAGAGTGGGCCTAGCTACTTTGTCATATAAGTAGATCGAGGACCACCCACCCCTTTGCCTTGGTTGCCCCTGTCAAACGCACGAAATGATGCCTGGTCTCCTCTGCTCTGCTCTTTAGCCTGATCGGCACTGAATTCCCAACAATCAAAGCTATCAACTTCCAGTTAACCAGAAACCCCCTAACCCAGTACTTGTTTTTCTTTTATATATATATATATATATATATATATATTAATTATCTTAATTTTATCGAACTAATCTTAAGTTCTTAAAATTTTACTTTCAGAATTTTAGAAGAGGTAAATTTGAAACTCTAAAATCTCTCAAGTTCTTACATAGTCTATATATTTTTACGCACAAAGAATCGTCATAAACTAATTAGTCAGATGCTAATTGATACTGGCCCCTACTTAACATCAAGTTTTTATCAGTCCTAAATTTTCAGTAGTTTTAACTCTCACATTGTCGCTGGAAACGAGACATTCGTAATTGATACGACCAAGGAATATTTTTAAGATGTTAGAAGATTATCAACGGGAAAAATTTTCTTTCTCTCCTTTTCTAGTAACTCAAAAATTAGACTTCTTACAAAGAAGAGAATTAAGCGAAGAATTGAAACTTTGTTTGTTTCTACCAATGGTTTTGTATTGAATTTACATAGGTTCTGAGACGAGAAGGTTGTATGTCTGTCCTTGAAACCAAAAGCTCCAACAAAGAAAGAGGGACGAGATTGCTGCTCTACGACTAATGGTTATATGTATTATAAAAATGGGGAGCCAAAAGCTGACAATTTTAAAACGCACTGCGCTGGATAGGATATACGTACAGTGCGTGATATCCCATATGTAGTCGGAGTTGCGTAACAGTGCACGTGTCAAATAATAAACTGCCTACATCAACACGTAGAGACACGAAAAGCTTCTTCTTCTTCATCGTCGTCGTCATCATCAGCTTTGTAATGGATCCATGTTCATTTCAACCCAACGTAACCAGAACCAGAAGCTACGGTCAACAGCGGAAATTCCGCGGCAATACAAATATACAATACTAGGCTAGGCTAGAGTCTTAGACGTATTGGAGATCAAGCAAGATCTACGTTTGGATTCCAGGAATAGGGATAAGACAAACACACTCTAGTTGAATCTGTATTAAATTAAGAAATTTGATTAAAATTAACTACATGAAAAAGAAATTGTTATTTTTCAAAAAAAGAAAAAGAAATTGTCAGACAACGCTTCCAAGATTAAAATTTTTTTTACATTAGTTTTTTAAATAAAATTAAAAAAAAGTTATTCAGATAAGAGGCATAAAGGTCGCACCATCACACACAATAATGTGAAAAGGTGACATCCGATTAATCGTTTTCAGGTACAGCAGAATTCTTGATGATGGGACCGTCGGCAGAATCCCAGTCTCGTACGAATCTACAGATAATTCTAGGTGACAAGACAAGACAAGACGTGTCATCTTTGATTGTTTATTAAATATAAAGGAATAGCCACGTCAGCACAGAAAATATATAGTCCAGCCGTTAAATGTGGAAGGGCGAGTGTGAGTGCGACCTCAAATTACGGTATGAAATTTTCTGTTTTGATTATAATATTTTATTAAATTATATATATTTATTTATTTATATAAATAATAAAAAAAGTTTAATAGGATAAAATTAAAATAGAATAATTAAAACAGAAGTGTCGACCCTTATGCTTAACATTTCCACGGTCCCTGAATTCAAAAGGAAAATTTGAACAAATAAAACAACGATTCAGTACGGTTCACACACCTCGAGGCATGGTGGATCCCAGCGTTCAGGCTACGACGCGTGGCAAATGCATGCATTTGGATGAAGGGAATTATGTTATCTGTACTGTAGCCGACATAAACAACAGGTAAGCACGTGAGGCTTTCACTGTCAATGGACCCTATTACTCTTGGTCAAATCCAACGTCTTATCAGATTGACCACCGATTCATCGCCGGTTCTCGTACCGGTGCTACTTATTTCAGTGGATCTCCGCCCCGGCGCTATTTTATTTATAACGTTATCTGGGTTTTACTTTTGTCCAACTCATTTCTTTTGCCCTTTGCCTTGCTCATTTCTTTTTCACACTCAAACAAAAGCTACTGTGGAATTAAAATTTAAAAATTTTTATATTATTTTAATTTAACAAAAAAATCTCTGCAGTAGTACTTGATTCGCTCCGTCAGGTAGCAGACCAAACATGTGCTTTGACCGCCAAAAGACATAAAGCGTATAGGGCATGCATTAACAAGGTAGGGGCGTTAGGGGTAACATCATTCTCTGTAATCTAAACAAGGTCCATTAAAATGATGATAAATTACCTTCCTATGTTAAAGAAAATTATAAAATAAATGCAATGTTGAAATATGTACAAGCAAATTTCAGTCTCCTCCTAGTAGGCTTAAAAAAGAAATTTCAATAAATTTAAGAAAAATATTCAAGTTTTAGATTCAAGAGTTGTAACTCAAATTTGATTTAGAACTTAAATTCTGAACTTTAAAAAGCTTGAAATTTTATTTCAAAAACCCAAATTTAATTAAATTTAAAACCATAGTTAAACGTATAATAAATTTTGAGATTGAATCGTTGTAATCTCTAGCCTTTAGATCATTTTTTATTTAGATAGTTAATTAACTAAACTATTTATTTGTATATATAATTATTTTAGGAATTATTGAATATAACAATGATTTAGTAATTATGCATTTAAAAACTTCAATCACATTTTTTAGTTATAAACTATACATACGAACAACTGAAGCGTGAAACCTGGCCTTTCAGTAACTTCTTCCGTGAATTATGTTGTGATGGTAATTCCATATGAAAATATATTTTGAATCCATATGAAAGGACACAAGCAAAACAAGTTTTTTTATTTAACTTAAACGAAACTCTAAATGTTGGATATTGATTTAAATTTTGTTTTGACCTGGTCTTTGTTTAAAGATAAAATTTGTTATATATTAGGATTGGGAATAGTAAGATTGAATAGTAATGAGAAAGTATTTGATAGTGGAGTAGTAAAGATAAGATTTATTATCTGTTAAAAGATAAAATTTTATTTGTTAAGATAAAGTTATTACGTATCAGAATTTAAACTTCATTGTAAAAGTTTAAATAAAGGTATCAGTTTCAGAATAAAAAGTAGCAACAGTAAAGATTAGCAATTTATGTCAATCAATTAATGTTTGTTATTCTTCAACCCCCCTACTTCTAGAAAATCCCACACTAACTCAAATAAAAAAATTATGAAGAAATAGCAAGGAAACCAAAAGTTCTTTCTTGTATACATTCGGCTATGTCGGAGGGAATTTTTACAAGCATAATGGCTTGTGAATCGCCTAAAGAAGCATGGGGAAAACTCAAGGAAGGGTTTGAAGGCAACAAGCAAACAAAATTGATGCAAATCTTGAATCTGAAAAGAGAATTTGAGATAAGGATGAAGAAATATGAAAGTACCTAGGAATATGCAATTACGCTCATGCCTATTATCAATCAAATCAAATTGCTTGGTGAAGAATTTCCAATCAAAGAGTGGTAGACAAGCTTCCCGCGACCCTTCCTGAAAGGTATAAAACAAAACCTCATTCCCTGAAGATTCTAAAGATCTATCAAAAATAACCCTTCAGAGTTACTAAATGCCCTTCAAGCTATGGACCAATGAAGAATGATGAGAGATGAGGAAACTAAAGATAAAGTTGATAGAGCTTATTTAGGCAAGACTTCATTTGCAAAAGGAAAAGGCCAAGTTGTTCAATGTAGCAATTGCAAAAGGCTTGGTCACTAAGAGAAAGATTATAGGCACAAGGCCAAGCCACCATGTTTCAAGTGCAACATATTTGGGCACATACAAAAAAATTGCAAACTTGAAGATGAAGTGCAAATAAATATGGCGCAAGAGACAAAAGAAGAAACTTTATTTTAGAGTCGCTGCTTAGCTGATGAGATGTGCACCATAGAGAGAAGTGCTCCAACAATTGAAGGTTGATGATGAGAAGTGCATCATATTTGAAGAGAAGTGCTTCATAATTTATTTACAGAGAAGTGCTCCATGTATGTAATTTTAAATCAAGGGGGAGTGTTGAATATTGATTTAAAAATTGTTTTGACCTGGTCTTTTCTTTTTTAGTTCAAAGGGAAATAGAAAACAGAAATTACAAACAGAGTCGTGGTATAGCAACACCTGCTATATCAACAAGAAGAACGCTTAAGCATCCTGAAGGAGGGGAAGATAAACAAGTGACCCCAAGACCAAAAGATGTGCCATAATTGGCTAGCCAATCCGCACATCTATTACCTTCCCTGTAAGTATGCTGAGGACGAACTAACCAATCTCTGGATAGGAGGCTCAAAATGCCTTGGACAATAAAACTTGTAGTGGCCTTCAACATCAAAGATGAAGATAACGAATTAATAACCACGAGTGAGTTGGTTTCCAGTTTAACTCTTCGAAAGCCAAGATCCCAGGAAAGTAGTAAACTAGAGTATACTCCTCAAAACTCAGCTTATACAAAAGAGCAGTACCCAATGTTTTGGACAAACCCACCTAGCCACTTCCCAGTATTATCTCGGATAATACCCCCTTCTGAGGCTACACTAGTAGATTTTTTAAAAGCTCCATCAGTATTCAACCTCACCCAATCACTAGACGGAGGGGACCATCCCACTAACTTCTCAGTTCGAATGCCAGACTCCACCACAACACGACTATGTAACTCAAAGGATTTATGTATCCAGAACACATATTCAAGTATAATCTTGTATGGATTCACATGCCACCAAAATCTGGAAGTAAAAATGTTTTAGTTTCTTCAATACCAAATGAACCAACATGTTACCCCAAAAATGATATGCCAATCAAGACCATTTACCTGACATTTACTTTGAATATTTAGTTTCATCCATTCATGCAAAGCCAAGGAATAGAACACATCCGGGATGCCTGACGATAACAAGGAATGCCAAACTGCTTTAGCCCTGGTACAATCTCGCACCACATGTAAGTAAGTTTCTAGTTCTCTACAAAAGTAACAACTATTATCTGTAGCAATATGACGAAGTATACGTTGCTGGTTTGTAAGGAGACAACCATGAGAGAGGAGCCAAAAGAATGATCTTAGGCACTGAGGGCTTTTCCACCTCCAAACCATGTCCCAGAACCCACTACGGACTCCTATATTATCATCCGCAATTAATTTATAAGCTGATGCTGTAGAGAAAATACCATCTTATGAAGCCCCCTATATAATTTTGTCAGGGCCTAAGACAATAGTCAGGGAGAGTATACCTGCTATAGATATGCATACGGATGAGGGCAGTAACTCTTGAAATAACGCCCAGTTCCAGCTTCCAGTTGCATTTACAAAATGACTAACTGTGAGGTTTATGATCTCTACTGGAATAGGATTTATAGCATGATGGATCAACATGCCCAAATCATCCACCCACACAACCAACCAAAACTATACAGAAGCCCCATTCCCAAGCTTCCCGTTGATGCCACGTAGAACATACTGCCAAGTAGAAGCTATGCCACATCATACCATCGATCCTCCTTTCGAATTTAGTTGCGTCGGCAACGACGTTGCCTAAAACTTATTTTTAGCTTTTAACACTTAAACCCAGAGAGCTTTAGGCTTATTGATTAATGACCATCCTAATTTCGATAGTAAAGCATCATTATTCAGACGGACCTTTCGTACTCCAAGGCTGCCCCTTTCCTTGGCTTTGCAAACCACCTCCCAATTAACTAAGCTTAAACCTTTGGAAGAACTCCCGGAGTGCCAAATGAAGTTTCTCATTACCTTCTCTAGCTCATCACACAGTTGCCTAGGAAGTTTAACAATTTGCATGGTGTAAATAGGAAGGGCTGCTAATACTGACTTTACGAGGGTAATTCTCCCAGCCAGGGACAGCTGCTTAGCTTGCCTACCTGAAAGACGAGCCTGTACTTTATCTATAATATATTGATAAGTTGTCTTGGAAGTTCTTTCATGAATAGAAGGAACACCGAGGTACTTACAAGGTTATTCGTCAATTGGAAACCTAGAAACCTACTTAAAATTCGAGCTATATTCCTCAAAAAGTTAGTGGAACAGTAGCATCTAGTTTTCTCCTTCCTTACCTTTTGTCCAACCGATACACAAAACATTTCGAGAGTTTCTTGATTAAACAAACTTGATCCATAGAAGCATCCGCAAAAAGTACTAGATCATCCGCAAAAAAGAGGTGTGAGATTTGTTGCCCATTTCTACTCAATCTAATAACCTTCCATCTTCTCCCAAACATTTCCTTCTCAATTAAATGCCCCAGATGCTCCAGACATAATACAAAAATGTATGGGGATAATGGATCTCCTTGTATGATGCCTCAAATGGGAAAAAATGAGCCAAAGAGTTCACCATTCCAAGTAATCTTCATAGATATTGATGATACACACTTCATAATTAAGGAAATCAAGTCGCCAGGCATGCCAATATCTGTAAGCGTATCCTGTATGAACTCCCAATTTAGCCGATCATAAGCCTTTTCCAGATCTACTTTGATAGCCATATACCCTCACTGACCCCTTAGCTTTCGCATTGAGTGAAGAACCTCTTGGGCTAGTATTATATTATCCGTAATCAATTGCACTAGAACAAAACTGCATTGCATAGAATTGACTAAGTAATTAAGATATGGTTTGATTCGATTAACCACCAGCTTTGAGAGAACTTTATAAACCACCGAACACAAACTGATTGGCCTGAATTGAGAAATAGTAGTCAGAATAAAGATTTTAGGCACCAAAGTGATGATCGTCTGGTTAATTTTCGAATCCCAAAATTTTATGCGTGAACAGCCTTTGCACAAACTTCACCAAATCAAATCCGATGACTCCCACTGTTTCTGGTAGAATATTGCGTGAAATCCGTCAAAACCAGGAGCTTTATTAGGGGCCATAGTAAAAACAACCGACTTTACCTCGTCAAACTGAATTGGATGGCTCAATTATATTTGCACATCATTAGAAACCTGATTAAAACCATCCCGCACAGGAAATATTTCTGGATATGAATCCCTTTCTGAGTAGATCTAAGCATAAAAACTTTTAGCCATATCTTTCAATACTGTTGCATCCTTAATAATAGTACCATAATCGGCTTTTAAGGATTCCACCCTTAATTGCCATCTTCTCGCCTTAGTGATTGCATAGTAAAAATTGGTATTTCTATCACCTTGAGAGATCCAGTTATAGCGAGATTGTTGGTGCCAATAAAGTTCTTCTTGGCAAAGAATTTTCTCTAATTCTCCCCGAAGATGAAATTCTAACTCCTATAGAGACTCTGAATGCACAATCTCCAGTTGTTTTTGAATACCTGCTAATCTGGCCTGTAGTCGATTCTTTTGCTTGAATATGTTTCCAAACACATCTCTGTTCCAAGCATGAAGTTTATTGGTGAAAGTCTCCAGATAGCCACTAAAATCTGTCCCATTCGGCCTCCAATTCTCTTATACAAAGGTGGCAAAGTCGATATTAGTCAACTAGGTAGCTTTAAATCTAAAGGGGTGAGGACATCTCGAAAAATTATCTGACTTCGTAAAATTGACAAAAAGAGGGTGATGATCAGAGTTCATAAAAGGAAGGTGAGAAACGTGAGTCTCTTGAACTTGTTTAAACTAAGTAGCTGAGCAAAAAACTCGATCCAATCTAGCCCAAGTGGAACCTCTTCACCATATGAACCAAGGCCCTATAAAACCAAGATCCTGGAGACTACTCTTTTGGACACATTCCTGAAATAGCTTGTTCATCACAGGTTGATTTCGAGCTCCCCCGCGCTTATCCGCAATCTCTAGCTTAGCATTAAAATCCCCTCCCATTAACCATGGATTTTAGTCTATGCTTGTAATCTTTTTTATGTTTGGCCAGAGGAATCGTTGAATATGGTATTTCGGACTAGCATACACTGCTGTGAAGTCAAATATAAAACCATCTCTCATAATAGTGGCATGAATAAACTAGCGATGAACCGCAAGTATTCTAACCTCTACTCCATTTGTCCAGAGCAACCATATTCCCCCTGAAAAACCCTCAACTTTCACCCTAAAAGAATGAGGGAATCCTAAACGCTTCACTTTCTGATCTGCTCTATCTCCACTGATTCTTGTTTCAATAAGCACCAACATGAATAGTCTATATACCTGAACCAAATCCTTCAAAACATATTGACGCTAACAGAGGAGACTTGCATTCTCACGAACATGAAGGACATGCAGCCAAGAAAGTTCGGATACGAGATCGAGATGTTGATCCACCACCTCTCCCCCCAAAACCAATCTATAGTGTAGCAGTGACTGGTCGACTTATTGCAGAGGATACTGACGAGTTACCCTGGCCTGAGGAAGAACTAGTAGGATTTGAAGAAGGGGATATCATAATAGTTCAAGGGGATTTCGGCACAACGCTGAAGCTCTCTTCTATGGTCAAAACTAGGCTTGACAAGAAATGGGAATGGGTTGTGGTGGTTAAATTGCTTGGCCGTAAGATAGGGTTTAAGATGCTGCAAAACAAGCTAAAAACAATGTGGAAACAAATTGGTCCTATGAAAATTATTGACCTTGATTTCGATTATTTTCTCATCAACTTTATAGAAGGAGAAAACTATTTGAATGCTCTCACGAAGGGGCCATGGATAATCATAGGGCAGGTGCTTTCAGTTCAACCATGGACCCCTTCCTTCTAGTCTTCGCAAGGGAAGATATCGCGAGCAGTGGTCTAGGTTCGGTTCCCTGAACTTCTGGTGTCTAGATATCACCCAGTGATTCTCCATACACTGGGTAATCTTATGGGATCTATGGTTAAAATAGACAAGACCACTCAACAATCCCAGTGGGGGAAGTTCGCGAGAGTGGCAGTGGATGTAGATATCAGTGTCCCTCTCCATTCTCACGTTGTGTTGGATAGAGAAGAAATCAAGGTTGCATACGAAGGACTCCCACAAATTTGTTTATCTTGTGGCATTATGGGTCATGGTTCACTGGAGTGTCCATCGAAGAAACAGGGATCGACTACGATTTCTAGGGGCGCTGATCCCGCGGTTAGGGACTTTTCGGGGACTCACCAAACTTCTGTACACAAGGGGGTACGACAGGACGACTATGGACCTTGGCTCCAAGTACACCGAAGGAGCCATCGACCGACTGGTAAGGAAAGCAACCAAATATCATCATGAACAGGGGACAATCATAATGGTGTCTCACAGGATTCTCGGTTCACAATTTTATCTGAAGCTGATAATTTGGAGATTTTGAATGAAAGTCCCACAAAGGTTGTCAGAAGTTCCCACAGCTTGCCGACTGCTAGACAGGAATCCGGCCAAATGCTAGCTGAGACAAGTCAAGCTGCTACTGGGCTGAACAAAGGAGCAAGACACCTAGAAGACAACCAAGGAACACAAAGTAAGGGCAAGACTATAGTGAGTAATGGGCAGACTGTTTTGCTTTCAACAGAACCTGAAATAACAGAGATGGATTCACGTCTTCCAGGGATCAGATATGACCCGAAGGCCATGCCACACCGATCTCAAGGGCCTAATGCAGCTGTTATAATTGACTTGCATGAAAAAGTGTTGGTACAGTAACAAGCATTTCACCTACCTGATGATGATGTTATGGAATGTGTTGGTCCTGACAAGGATGCTGTAGGAATTAAAAACCTTCATCCCACTCCCTCTCTCAGTGATTATGGACTACTGCCAACACGACCCCCTGATATATGTCGAGCAATGGCCTATTCGCATGAGGACATGACGTCTCAAAACCTATAAATGGAAGTGGTCCCTCAAACCCTTAGGAGGAATACAGAAGGTGATCAGTTGGATATCGAGATGAACACTCAAGTTTAACACATGTTTGTCTACAATGTATTGAATTATATATGTCCATTCTTATTTGAAATTGTCAAGGGGCTAGAGGCAAGGCTTTTAAGCTAGTTTTGACTTGGTCTTTATTTAAAGATAAAATTTGTTATATATTAGGATTGGGAGTAGTAAGATAGACTAGGAAAGATAAAGATTAAGTAGTAAAGATAAAGATTATCTGATAATGGAGTAATAAAGATAAGATTTGTTATTTGTTAGAAGATAAATTATGTTTGCTAAGATAAAGTTATTATCTGTTAGGATTTAAACTTAATTGTAAAAGCCTATATAAAGGCATCACTTTCAGAATAAAAAGTAGCAGTAGTAATGATTGGCAATTTGTATCAATCAATTGCTATTCACTATTCTTCTCTCCCCCTCTTTCATTGACACTAAATTGGCAAACAAAAAATTCTAACAAAAAAAATATCGTTTAACAAATTGACAAATTATAATCTTTTCTTGTGAATCTTCACGTCTTCTTTCAAATGACAACATTTTGTTTCAAAATGTTAGTTAAATTAATTATATATTTCATAATTAATATTTATTTAATCGAGAGAAATATAATTCTTTTAGTAGAAAAAATCACGGTACCATAAGATAAAGACAAAAATTGGCATAATAATCCTCCAGATAATCTAAAAAAGAGTTTGAAAAATAAAGTAATAAATAAATATTAATAGTTCAGAATAAAAAGATCAGTATTGATCGATTATAGATGTTTTAAAGCCATGTAAAGGATAAGTCCAAGGAATAACAAACTCTAGATCAGGTCTTACTGCTTGTAACAATTTACTACTCTTTCTCTATTTGTTGTAACTATCTCATATTTTATCTCTTATACTTTTGATAGCTCTTTGTATAAATTATAACAATTACAGTCAATGAATAATAAGAAAACTCAATACCTTTATATGGTATTAGAGCAGTAAAACACTCCAATGACGATCCTTATTTTTCACCATGAAACACTATTGCTGTAACAACTATTGTGCAATTAACTGCACCCACTCACTTTCCTATCAAACTCACTTTTATCAATTTTCCTGTTTGGAGAAAACAGATCCAATCAACTCTTATTGGCCTTAATCTCTTGGAGTATATTGACAGTACCTTACCTAAACCATCTCAGTTTCTTGATAACGAAATAAAGAATATCAATCTTGCTTACACCATCTGGTTTAGGCAAGATCATATTCTTCTTAGTGCAATTCTTGGTAGCTACACAAAAGTTATTTAACCAATAATCCTTTAGCTAAATCTTCCAAAGAGGCTTGGGAACAACTTATTCACAGCTACGCAAACTCCTTTTGATCAAGAATTATTTCTCTTAAAACCAAGCTTGCTAAGAATCCAAAGGTCACCAAATCAGTTGCTGAATTTCTCAACGAAATGATAATCAAGAGTCAAATGCTTCATAGTTGAATGGTAAACTAGATTGGCATAGCAATATGTGGCACCTATATTGTCACAAAATAAGTTTAGTGGCTGTTAGATACGAACAACCAATTTGTGAAGCAAATTCTGAACCCATAAAACCTTTACAACAGCATTTGCTAAGGTTTTTTATTCAGCCTCAGTAGATGATCGAGAAATATATTTTTGATGAGTGGATCACTAATAAATGATATTAGAACTAAGAAATAATAGATATGCTGTAATAGAACGACCATTATATTCATTCACAGTATCCTCATTATATCTGCAAACTCAAAAAGGCATTATATAGCCTCCACAGGCCCCTCGGGCTTGGTATACTAGGTTACAGAATTTTTTACTTGCTGTTATTTTTCGCAAATCACTTGGGGATGCCTCTTTATTTGTTTATAACCACAATGGCATCATTGTTTATTTTTTAGTTTATGTGGATGATATTGTACTCATGGGTAACAATTCCAAGTTCTTTGATTACTTTGTTCAGAAGCTAGTCATTGATTTTTCAATCAAATATTTGGGTCCTTTGCATCAATTTTTGGGTGTTGACGTAATTTCCACTCCAACATGTATTTTTCTTTTTCAACATTATTTAATTGTTTGTTTTAAAATGGATGGTGTGAAATAGGTTGCCATACTAATGAGTTCATCTAAGTTTTACACTCTTGTTGATGGCTCATCACAAATTGATGTTATATCTTATCGTAGCTTAGTTGGCTCTCTCCAGTATTTGGCCATCACTCATTCAGATGTGTGTTCTGTTGTAAACAAGCTTTCTCAGTTCATACATGCTCTTACACAGCTGCATTTGCAAGCTCTCAAAAGAGTTCTTAGATATTTAAAGAGTACAATTCACCATAGGTTGTTCCTCAACTGTGGTTCTCCTATGACTCTTACTGCTTTTTCTAATTCTGATTGAGGTGGTGTTAAGGATAATGGTCATTCTACTATAACATATCTATTATTTCTTGGTTCTAATATCATTTTTTGGTGATCTGCTCGTCAAAAATCTGTTTCTCGATTATCTAATGAGGCTGAATATAAAATCTTAGTAATTACTGCTGTAGAGGTTTTATGGGTTCAGAATTTGCTTCATGAATTGGGTGTTCGTATCCAACAACCACCAAGCTTATTTTGTGACAATACAGGTGCTACATATTTCTGTGCCAATCCACTTTACCATTCACGTATGAAGCATTTGGCTCTTGATTATCATTTCGTTCGTGAACATATCTCTGGTGGTTCTTTGCATGTGTTGCACATTAGCTCAAAGGATCAGTTAGTTAGCTGATATGTGTTAGCTGAAGATTTATTATTAATGATTTTGATGATAATCTCATAATATTTCAAAATTCAAATTAGATTTATTTCCTTGTACAAATGGTCTAATTCTCAAAAGGAAATAAAATCATAGGATAAATGCTTCCTTTCTTGTAGGGATCTTCCTAAATGAGCTTACCTTATTTATTTCACAATATCTGGAAGAATCTTGTTATCATTGGAGTTATTTCCTTTTATTGTTAACAAGTTAATTTTCAAAAGGAAATAACATCAAAAGAAATACATTTCCTTTCTTGTAGGAACCTTCTTTATGAACTTACCTTATTAGAAATTATTTATCCAAAAGGATCCTACTAATTATGAAGATCGTATATTAGCCCTGTGATCACTAGAAGATTTTTGGCAAAGATGACATCAAAGTTATTCAGATTTAAATCTATCCAGTTGACTAAGAATGCAAATGAAGCAAAGACTAGTTGAAAGAAATGCCTACTTAAGGAAGAGTCGCTGCTTTTGCGAAAACAGATCAGACTCTTAAAATACATCTATAGCATCAATTCTCTTAAAAGTGAAATCATTGTAAAATCTCTGATACATTTTAGAAAGTGAAAATTCTTTTTGAGAGAGATCATTGAAGCTCATATCAAGCAAATTACATTTCATATGTTGAGGGCTTGTAAAAGCTAGCTAAATACTACTAGTTTGGAAGGTTAAAGGACCTTAAAAAATATGTACTCATGAGCTTGAAGAGGCTCACCAAATTACTACTTGAGATTTTAGTAAAATACTCATATTGGATACTTAGGGACTAGACGTAAGCTTGAGTTATAAGTCGAACCAGCATAAATTGACTGCGTCATTCCTCTATCTCTTTTTAACTTTTAAATTTCCTGCAATATATTGTTTGTGTTTTCATTTTTACAAGAGGCATCTTCACTTTTATAACAGGCACCTTCTGTTTTTAACTTGTAAGATGTCCTTTTCATTTTTAACATGCACCTTCTATTTTAAATTGTTTTAACATGATTTATCGTTTAGTAGGTTCCCATCGTTTAGCAGGTTCCGATCGTCTAACAAGCTCCTGTCGTTTAATAGGGTTTTATCATCTGACGGGCTCCTATTATTTTAAAATTTTAACAGGCCCCTATCTTTATACAAATTGAAAGTAATTTGTAATTTTTTTTAAGTCACACACAATTCAACTCCTCTTATGTGTGTTTACTTTATCAATATGCTTACTAAATCTCTTGGTCGCAGTCAATTTCTCCATTTTCATTTCAATATTGGAGTCTCTAGCGAATCCTCCATCTTGCTGGGGCATCTAAAGGATAAGTTCAAGGAATAACAAAGTCTAAATCAAGTCTTAATGCTTGTAACATTTTACTATTCATTTTATCGTAACTATCTCCTATTTTATCTCCTGTAATTTTGATAGCTCTTTCTATAAATTATAGCAATCACAGTCACTGAATAATAGGAAAACTCAATATCCTTATATTCACACCTGATAAATAAGCATCTGCTTGAAGTTATAGAATACAGAAGAAGAGTGCCCAATTATCGATCGAAAGAAAAGAAAAAGAAAAACGCAGTGCCTAGCATTAGGTAAGCGATCGATCAACGTATACACAGAAATGAAGAACGTGAAGCCACAGTGATTTTAGTCCCAAGTCTAAGCTACGAACAGTAGAAATAGCATGTACAAGCCTAAATCATAATAGTCATTGGGAAGGTAAATCTGGAGCTGACGTGCTGCCAATTTTTGGCTCTTATTGCCTGATGGTGGGTAGCAAATGGACATGAATTTTAAATTAAATTTAGATTTGAAAAATATTATATATAATACTGTTATATATATATCATTATTATATATATAAAACACTTGCAACGAACTTACATCCATATGTAAATATGGGCGGTAGGAATTAAGAAATGTCTTTCCTTTCCATTTTCTTCTATTTTTACGCAGGAAATAGTCTTCCTTCGCTTAATGCAGGCATATTAAGCAAAGTGGATAGATATTATATATGTCATACTCCTTAGGGTGCGGCTCGCGGATAGGAGGGACTCTTGAAAGAGTCTTTAGCATTTGAAAATTTTTAAGACTTTATGTTATGATTCGTTCTGCAGGTAATTCTCTACCCACTGTTTAGTTTGAATCTATGACATCAAAGATGGTGATGACAGGTTTCTCATCATTAAAAAAACAATGCTATGAGTGATGAATGAAGAAACGATGATGAAACATAAGTTCTACATGTTTCATTAACGATGTTTAAATATACATATAATGTAGCTAAATGTGTATATAGTTACATTTCTATTACAAAAAGAGACTTATAATCAACTTTTGCGTTATATTCAAATCTTCCACAAATCATAAACCCCACCCAGGCGCCTAAAATGTTTGTTGTACCTGTCTACTCTCGACAGTGAAGGCAGTGATCATCTGACATTGTATATACTATCCTACTTCTAAATATTTCTTATTTATTGGCTTAGATTAAAAGCACTGACTTTCAAATGTCTCCTCCCCTTCTACCAGTCTGAAGGATGCATTCATATAACAAAAAGTTAATATATTTACTTGGGAAAGTGTAGAAATTAGAAACATAAGAAAGGATGTGTTTTCAACCTTGTCCTTGACATATTGGAGACGCATACGCCGGCAGAGAAGGTCAAATGAATCGTCATGTATGATGTTCCAATGATGCAAAAGCATTTGCTTATGTAACCTATTATTGTTTACTCTCTTAATTTCAGAGATCCACCCTATCCCTAGCTAATATATTTAATGAGTGCACATTAGGATGCTAGCATATGATCAAAAGCATTGAATATTTGTTATGATGTGTTTGCTAGTTACCATGTGCAATTAGGTATTTGATAGAAGAGAAATATGAATCAAGTTGCACATAGAGTTGTGTTCAATAAGTCTCGATCCTTTAAAACCTCGTCAAATCTACAGCTAAAAAAATTTAGACGTCATCAAGACGAACCACTTGCTGGATGCCACTTGCTATACTGGATGCATCATAGTTGTGATCAACTACTATGCGCAATTTCCTTTTAAACCATGTGCATGATTGGAATTCCCTCAAACCGCTATTTTAAGTTAAAAAAACCATCTGGGCATAAAAGTAACTGTACGGTGTTTGATTAGTATTTTCTAAAACTAAATTAGTATTGTGATACGTTTCTTTACCTCTTCGGTTTCATATGTTATTTACCTCTTCGGTTTCAGTATGGTGGATAATGATAAAATTATAGTTTACTTACAAAAGTATCAAGAAAGTAAGTTTTTTGACTCATTATCCAATCACAAAGATTTTAATAATTAATTTTAAAACAAAAGCCATCAAATTATAGTATTTGAATTGTGAGGATTTTTAATTAATTGAATTAGATGCAATTATATATTATTAAAATTTAAACAAAAGTTATGTTATGATTGATAACAAAATTTTTCATTTTTAATCACTATAAATTTATTGATATTACGGTAACACCATTTAACTTTGTGTCCTTGTCCAAATCTAAAACCAAAGCATATATTGTACTGCTTTTCTTCAAATCCAGGCTGTTGAAATTCCACTTCACTATTGTTCTACTGTATTGACAATGCCTTAATTCAACCATCACAATCCAATATTTAGTGGATTACACTAATCGAGGATTATGAACATATCACCAATCTCCAGTCATTCACAAAGATTCTAGCTATTGAAGGTTATTTTCACTAGGGCATAGAGTGCTAGGTCCATCTACAAGTTTTTGTCGGGTGACCTAGACCGTATGTGTGTTCATGATGTCTAATATGGAACAGTTTCCAGTATGATTGACAAGATTCATATAATAAACACTTCACTGACATTTAAATATATATATATATATATTATACATATATATATGAAACATCATCTTTCCCATCAAACGAAAAACGCAATAATAATTCTTCCCAATTCGTATTGTAAAAGAAGGACCATCCAGAAAAGTCAAGATGGCTGTAAAAGATAGAGTTTAGAGACTTAGAACAGCCATAATTCATGAAGCTTATTAGAATAATGTTTCAATTTTTTAATGTGTACAGTTTGAAGAAAGTTGTATGTAATGCTTACTAAGTTTAGTTATTACGTTTTCGGGTCGTCTCCTCCAACTGAAGTTTCTATTTCTTTTCCTAAAAAGAGCCTAATCAAGGAAGCCTCTAGACTGCTACTCGTATATCATAAACCTGTTACTAATTTACTATGTATTCCAAACTCCAATCATCATGGCGTGAAATCCATGCATGCTCCACAAGTTTTGATTGTCGTAAGAAAATTGTGTACAGAAGTATTTTTCATCGCACTTAAGGTACTGAATCTTTTAATCTTGTTAGCTTAGAGCCGTAGTATTCAAACAGTTAAAAAAGCTCATTGTTTCACGCATAAATTGATGTTTCAGTAGATGCAAATATGGTCTAACGTTCGAGACATCTTTTCAATGAGAAATGGAGCACAAAGTCCATCTATTAAGTAACTAACAAAGAACTTATGTTGTCCGAATAAGAGTATCGATAGTTATGCCATGAAGAACAAAGATAAGAGGAGTATCCCAAAAAGAACTTGGTTTTGATAAGAAATCTTGGAAGAGAAGTGCCAGAAAGCCCTTTATTAATTTGTGCTGTCTGGCCAAAGATGCAATTGTACCAAGTGGTTGAAACTCTCCAGGGGAAACAACACACCCATAACATTTGATGGAACATGATTTGCTTCAAAGCAGACAAACCAATTGAACAAAGCAAATATTACAAGATAATAGTAACATTTAATTGGAATACTCATGCGCATATATACAATAGAACTTCGAAATGCACCAAAACATTTCATCAAATTGGAAAATTATATCATATATTTTCGAAGACAATCATTTGCAGTTCATGTTCAAACAGCTAGCATATACACATTAATCAGCTAAAAGATCTTAATTACATCACATAAAACAGAGAGTAGGCATATAAAAGAACAAAAGAACGGTGAGGATCCAAGCTGGTCAAGCATTAATGCAGAATCTCAAGATTTATGAGACTTTCAAATTACAAATGTAACGTTCAACACTAAATTGATTGATGATGGGATCAAAAAGCTAAATGACTTGATCACTATTATTTTAACATTTATAGGTCCCTATACATGATAAAAAGTCACGTCATATTCAACCATTCGATAAAACATGAATGATTTGTAATACAAATAGATCCTCTAATCGCATCAAACTAGAAGCTTGTACCCCGAACAAGAATCGCTAAAAAAGTTATCTTCACACCTATACTACGTCATAATAGAGCTCTTTTTTCTTGTTCTAAGGCATAACCTATGAGCACTTTCCTATAGAGCATTTAAACCAAACTGTAATGTAAAATCCAAAGATGAGATGACCTATCAGTAGCCAATTGGCGAAAATGCTGTCGGCCAAATTTGTTGGAGAACTTCTTCGAATCCCCATGCATGGTTTCTACTTTCTGATGACCGCCAATTATGTTAGCAAACGATTATGTGGAAAGGAAAAAAAATAAAGTTCTTGGATGTAGACTACTCGTTGAATTTTGTTTTGGCATAGATATAATTCCCTCCGGCACATCAACTTGTTCCATCTGGAAAAAAATTCTAACTAGATTGCACTGTTCCTATCTAGGTTCGTGTGAGTGTCCACAAGTTAATGTATGTGTCTTCCACATAAATTTACGACGGTTTTGTGTTTGCTACTCTCGCTCTCTGATGAAGGGTGGTTATTGGGGGATATGTCCAATCTTTTACCTATCTGCCACATCTCTGAGACTGAAATGACTACTAAGAGAGCTTGCAGGGAAAACTTTACTTCGAGTCACGACTGGACTCGACTCGACTCAAAACCCAAACAGTTTAAAGCATTCGACTTGTGTTTTAATCAGCTCATGATATATATTATATAGTCAACAAGATCTCTCGAGTATTAAGAACTTCACCAAATTGTCTGCCATTTTCATCCTATTTGAAATGACATCACTAATGAAAAGTGCCAAGGTTTAGGCACTTTAAATTAAAAAAAGGTCTTAATTTCTTTAAGAACAACGAAATAATAATAAAGAAATATTTGGGGTTCTATTGTTGATCTATTATCTCAGACAGTGAAGCTGTGTACACAACAGAGGCCAAAGGAGGAGTCGCATAGAAAAGCTAGCAAAATGCAAAGCAGACCAATATCTGCAGTAAGTCATTAAAAAGTGCAATCTGACATATGCTCCTTATGTGAAGTCTTTCAAACTTTAATCAACTATGACTGAACTGCGAGCGTGGGAGCTAGTGTACACACACACATAGAGAGAGAGAGAGAGAGAGAGAGAGAGATGATCTGCAAATCTACGCCTTGCCATACATGAATTTTCAAGTACATAAGATCCAGGACCAATTAGATGTTCTCAGTTCCACATAGTTCATGACTGCTAGTACAATTACTCTACCACCACTTTTCTAGGAACTACTACAAGTCCGACTACTAGTAAGACTACTATCACTGTTTGCATCAAAAGCAGATTGGGTCGCCCCCAGATCTAAGCATTTGCTTCAATCAAAGCAAACAGGAAAACCATCAAAATAAAAGAAAAACCCTAAAATATGCTACTAGAGTGCCACAAGTTATTGAAAGAAAAATAAACAGATGTTCCATATGGATAATAATCACTATTATCTTTTCAAGAGTGCCAATAATATTGTGGACTGATTGATAAAGGGTAGAGGTGTTTTCTTTATTTTAAGCTGCACCTGATGGTGGTGGTAGAGCTTGGATTTGCTGCTGTGGTGGTCGCTTACGCTTCTTCTTCTCGTAGCTAATCCCTCTTGCTTTGGATTGCAAATCGCGGACTTCACGAAGGTAAAGCCTAACAGCTCTTGCTCCAAATGGATTAGCTTCAGGCTTGCCTCCATTTTCTTCAAAAGCTGCTCGGAGCCGTCCGATGAGAGCGTCGAGGCTACCCCAGGCTTGACGGAGAGGGCAAGGACACGGTGCTGGAGGGTTCGGGTAGCCATAAAAAGGGCAAATTAGTGTGTGAACTTTGGTCTTGCCAAATTGGTCAAGGTAGCGCAGGAATTCAAGAACATGAGCACCACTGCACCTTGAGAGAGATAGTGGAGGCCTGTGGTTCTTGAGATATTGTCCAAAGGTGTTCCAATCACGACGCTTTTGGTTCTCGTAGCGGCTCGAGGTGGATGATGGCGGTGGAGAAGATGATGAATTTGCCACTGATATGGTGGTTGAAGTAGTATTGCTTATGGTGCTAAAGCTTGTGTTTTCTGAGTTGGAACCGCCCATTTCTGGAAGTGAATCCATTAAAAACCACTTCTTTTTTATGGCTTCTTGTTTTGATTCTATGAAAGAGATTGGTCTGTCTTAACCTGAGACAATGGTGGTGTTGTTGTATATGCTATTCACTTCTTCTAGGGTTACTTCTCTGCTTCAAACATTTGAAAGTGGAAACCTTATAAACAAAAGGAAGAGAAAAGAGGATATGCACAAGTTCTCAAGATGGACAAAGATTGAGACTTGGAGAAGGGAAAGCAGTGAATCTTCAGGTTTCTTGATGATCGCGGAAAGGTGGGATGTTTCTGAAATATTATCAGATTGTTCCTGTTAATGGAAACAAACCAAACTCTAACAAACAAAAGAGACCAAGACCGAGGAGTAAGAAAAGGAAACACAGGAGGAACTTACAATTGACTGATATCACATACAAATTTCCATATTTGAAGAGAGAGAAATGAAGGTAGAAACTTGAAGTGGAGAAGCAAAGGAAGATTTCTTTAATATAGAGAGATGGAGATGATGATGAGATTGATGGGAGATAGCTGAAAGGACTCCTCTTTGTTTGGTGTCTCGGAGTTTGTTTGATTGAGCAAATACTAGAAAAGCTTCAAAGCCTGTGATCACTACTATTAGAAACGTATATTATTTCGCTCTATCTTTTTTAGTTTTCTGAAAAATGGTTAGTGATTGGTTATTTTCCTTAAAAAGGTGAAGCAACTCAGGTCTCACCGGTTAATAATCATGTGTTGATGATATTTTTGGGAGCAGATGTAGATGGAGTAAGAAAGAAGTGAACAGTTTTAGCCTTTAGGGCCTTGTACAAGTAGGCAGAGTTATGGACAGACAGTGAAAAGAGTCTTGTAAGAGGGTAAAATTTTTCTTTTTTCTTTTTTCTTTTCTCTTTTCCTTAACCAGTAGTATTGAATGACAGTTCCTTCCTTCCCTTCAGTCACCAGAGTAGACTGTAAACAAATTTTCTATTACAAATTACTTTCTGACACTCGAAATTTGTCTCCATACCCCAACCATGGCCCATACGATTCCAAGTTACTTATCTTGATTGGTCGAATTTTATGCATAGCTACCTTAATTCAATTCAGATTAAACTATAACCCAAAATTACGTTCTTGTGCATGACAATAACGTGAGTTAACTTATAGATATAAATCAAATCAACAACAAATGGTCAGTAAGTATTAACATACTCTGCTTAACCATATTGGCCATATATGGGTAGAGGCTGTCTCGTCGTAGTTTTTAGTATGGGAAAAAGGTAATTGGTTATTAGATAGCCTAGATAAACAAATGGCAAAACATGTACACTACTACTACCTAGAAAAACGCAAAAGTAATTATAATAAGTCAAATATCCAGAACCTGAAAATTGAACTAGGAATCTCCTGTCTTGAAGAGGCAGCCAGTGAGTTTATCTATAAATAATAGGTCGGTCATCAATAAAAGGTAAGTAGGTACTAGGGTTTAAGAATGGTAAAGTCGGCCTGGCCTACTTTTAACCTAGGTTAACCGGGCCATGGGCCACAGGCAACACCATGACCTAGGGTCAGGCCAGGGGAGCCAGGGGCGGCACGGTCAATTGACATTTCTACTAGGGTTAATACATTTTAATCATGAATCTAAGGTGTGTTATGAAAGGATCACCGCAAAGTAATCAAATATAGGGTCGAAATCGAGATGAACGAATGAGCGTAGGAAGAAAACCGTGTTGTGGACAAAGACCACTGACTTAAAAGCGATTTCACCCCTGACTATGGTGCAATCGGCTGCTTGGACGTTGCTTCTCAAGGTTTACACGGTGACACTCCTCTCTTGTGCACTCAAGAGAAGAGAGTTGGAACTCACGATAGTTTTGCTTAGAACCAGAATAACTGAAAGAAAAGGAAGTTGATGTGTTTTTGAATATCGGATAAGTAAGAAGAGAGGACCATATCGTGGAGAAGATAAACCCCTCCACTCAACACATAATCCGTAATCAAAGCAATAAATCAGGAGAGAATTAAAAGAGACATTACGGATAAGATCAAGAATCAGAAGGTGTATTAGACACTTTCATTGGCTGAAAAACAAATGCACGAGGCCCAAATATACCACGCATGCGTCACGCACACGAGCCGAACCGGCCGGTCGGATAGTGCGTGTGTGGAGATACTCTCATTCTTTTCACCATAAAACTAGTAAGGACACTTGCTCACACATTCCACTAAACATAGTAGTATATAAACCCAAGTGAGCAAGTATAAACTGGCAATGTAGGACAAGTTCAATAAGAAAGAGAGATAAAAACTAAGTCCCAAAGCCATTGCATTACTAACAATCCCCCACTAATGCAATGATGAAAATAAAACATAGTTCTGAGCTTCCAGGTAGGTTTGACACTTAAATACTAATGTCTTCCTATTGAACTAACATATAGTGAATCTCCTAGTAGGTGAGCAAGTCTTGAACCTATAGGCTTAATGGTTGACCCAAAGACTCGCATCTTACCCCATAACAAAATGAGTTCCGCGATCAATACAACAAAATGTTGGCCAATAGTAACCTCGGGATGCTCATAAGTGCTTTAAAAAGACTGCCCATGTCTTTCATAGAAGGAGGTCAATCCTTCACACTCACGTAGATGATTCCATTGAGTCTGTCTCCACATAGACCACCTCAAAGGCTATGGAACCGTTAGGAGCTCGTAAGCTTATCCTTATATTCATCAAGTGGTGGAACCATCAAGTCCGTCTCACAAGGACCACCCATCAATTTAGGCTATGAATCCATTAAGAGCACATAGCTCAACCTTAATGTACACAGGTCATAGGAACGGGAAAGATGTGTATAAGTGTGAGTATTTCAAGGCTTCTTTTGACCTACAAATTGGTATCCACCATGAGTTCCTCACCTAACAGGGCTTAAGTCTCATTCCCCTCGACGAATCTAGGACTAGTTTTCTACTTAGTCCTTTAGTCAATAAATTAGCCAAGTTCCTCTCAGATTGAACATAATCTATAGAAATTACTCCATTGGTAATCAACTTTCTCACAACTTTATGCCTAATGCGTATATGCCTCTTCTTACCACTGTAATAAGTGTTTATAGCAACACTAATGGCAACCTGAGAATCACAATGTAAAGAAACTACAATAGTGGGTTTCCCCCATCAAAGGTATATCGAATAGTAAAGCCTCAACCACTCGGCCTCCTCACATGTTAAGTCTATCGTAATAAACTTAGACTCTATGGTAGATCGTGCAATCATAAACTACTTAGCAGATTTCCAAGATATAGCAGCTCTTCCTAGTGTGAATAAATCTCTACTAGTAGAGCTTACCTCATCGTTATCAGTCACCCAATTGGCATCACTATATCCCTCTAACATAGCAGGATATCCCACAAAGTGCAAACCCCAATCCATGGTACCTTTAAGATATCTCATCAACCATGTAAGAGCATTCCAATGCTCACCACTGGGGTTATGGGTGTACCCACTAAGTCTACCAACAACATAAGCAATATTAAGAACATCAAACTCCCAATAATCTTAGCATATTCAGTTTGAGACACACTTTTAATTCTTACATTCTTACATAATTGTATACGAGGTTACTAGCACAACATTATAACAATTGAATTTCTTTAGGATTTTCTCCATATAGTGAGCTTGAGACAAGATAAAAATATCACCAGTTTTAGTGACTTTTACACCCAAAATCACATCGACCTCACCTATATCTTTCATTTCAAATTGAGAGGATAAGAAACTTTTAGTTTCATTCACAACTCCAATACATGTACCAAAGATTAACATGTCATCAACATAAAGACATATTATCACATAATCAAATACCACTGAATAGGTGCTTGTTTAAGGCCATACAAGGACTTCTTAAGCCTACATACCTTATTCTCTTGTCCAGGAACTACACAGCTATGAGGTTGTTCCATATAGATTTCCTCATTCAAATTGCCATTCAAGAAAGTAGTTTTCACATCCATTTGATTCACAATCAGCTAATAAATAAAAGCTAACGCAAACAATGCACATATAGTGGCAATTTTAGTGATACGAGAATAAGTACAAAAGAAGTCTATACCATCCTTTTGAGTATAACTTTTAATCACAAGTTTAGCCTTAAACCTTTCAATAATACCATCAGTTCTGAGTTTCCTTTTAAAGATCCATTTATACCCAATAGCCTTAGCCCCTTTGGGTAAGTCTACTAATTCCCAAGAATGGTTAGACTTAATGGAATCTAGTTCACTCTTTATGGAATCTATCCTAAAACTAACATCTACAGATTTCACAGCCTCATCATCAGTCTTAGGTTCATCCTCAGTAATATGAAGACAAACTACTAACTCATCAATTTCATCCAACCTATCTTTCTCATAGAATTCAACAAGGAAGGTAGATATAAAATCAGGACCAAAACTAGTTTATGTTCTATGTCTTTTACTGTTGGACCCCAAAACTTTTCTTGGAAGTTAGAACTATTATATGTGAAATGTTGGAAGTGGTAAGCTGGAAAATGTAGTTGGAACATATTCACTGAGTATGTTTTGGTGTTTTAGCCATAACTTTTTCTCTAGCTATCCAAACGAGGTTATTCTTAATTTGGATTAAACTAGAGAAATAGGGCTACAAATTATCTTATGAAATCGAGTTCTAAGTCAGTCCCTAAAAATTTTAATTTTTGGATGGAAGTTGAGCACAGAATATTGTTTCAGTATAAGAATACTCAGAAGTGTTGGGATATAACTTCAGATTTTTGAACCAAATTGAATGATTTTGGTGTCATTAGAAAATTAAGACAATAAGGAAAAAAAATTTTAGAAGGAAGTGTTATCTAATTCCTTCAATTACATGATCAGAAAAAGGTCTTGATAGATTAATTATTCTATTTTTTTGTGGAGTTAATTATTATGTTAAGGTGAGTAAGATTTTATGACACAGGTAAATTGAATTATAGTGTTAAGGTGGTAAGATTGCATGAAGGGCATTTTGGGGAGATCACTTAAGGATAAAAGA
>JANQAP020000276.1:2151849-2162858 GCA_026874005.2 Erythroxylum coriaceum | reverse complement strand
CTTATTTGAAGTCACACAAAGGTTAGGAGACATAATTTGCAAAAAGATTCAACTTTGAGATCATATAAATATCCAATTTTAGCATATCTATTGTAGCCATCACTTTGGGGAAGGGGCTAAAGAAACACTATACACTATAGAGATCCCTTCAAATGAACATAGCTCAAAACTTGGAGGAGGTTAAAGTAAGGTGCCAAAATACATAGTCTTGAAAAAGGCACAATTTATCCTTGAAGTGATTATCAAAATAACATTATTGGAGCAGTATCACACGCTAACATTTCACAAAATAAGGAAAAAAAGAAAATTTAATTGTAAGTTTGAGCACAAAACCAATAAAAAAGGAAAACAAAGTAAAAGAAAGGACAAAGGAAATAGGTCTCGAAATCACCTGCTCTGTAAAAGGTATGAGGATTCTTCTGGATTTAATAAATCCACGGAAATAGATCCCTCTTACCCCAAAAAAAAAAAGAATCCCAACATTTAATCAAAACCTAGATCATCTCATTTTATTGCTTACAAAAACACAAACAAAGAGAGTGAAATTGCTAGAGAGACCAAGAAAGTCATTCGGTAAGAGGGAAGCAACAAAGTTGTATGCAACAAAACAACAAATTGGAAAATTAGGTTTTCTCCTTTTGTTTTTAATTTAAAATATCAGTAATGAAAAATACTTTGTCATACGTAACTAAAACTTCACATAAAGAAAATGAATCGGACATATTTTATATAAGAAGAAAATTTTTATCACATGTAGAACTAGAATCTTATAATAAAAGAAGGATAAAGAAAGACTATCACAAGTTTTAAATGACAGTTATCTACACGTATAAGATAGCAATACTATAACCAAATTTGTTTGTTATACATTCCCTATAAACTAATATTGTTCATTCCTTATAACAAAATTAATAGTTAAAATAATTAATCTTGAATGTTGTAAAATTATATTTAAATGAGTTTATAAATCAATAATCTAATTACATCAACCTATACAGACATTCAACATAAAAAAAACTTACCATTTTGTAAACAAATGTAGTTTTTACCTTGAAGTACAAAACATTCAATTCTAACATGATTAGATTAACTAATTAGATTGTATATTAACTTTGATCACTTAACATTATAAACAATGAAAATACTACAAAACTAGGTCCAAATTTGAAACAAAACACCATTTATTATACAATTTTAGTAAATAGGAATGTGAAGAAGTCTCCAATATATGAGAACTATTTATAATGAAAATAGAATTATAAGTGAACATCTAATTCATTCATTACATATCTAAAATCTCATATTTAAAATCACGTAAGAAAATAATCAACATTCCTAATTTTAATATTAAAATATAAACAAAATTATACTCAAGTCTAGCTATATCCCAATGTCAAATAAGCATTAAGTTAAACTTAAAAATCTATTGATGTGCTTGAAACCTTAATCAAAATCCCCAAATTAAAATTATAATCAAAATATCCAAATTCAAACCTAATCAATTCAACAAATAAATTGGAACCCCAATTCTATGCAGCTTGAATTCAAGATGGAAGCAATTAAATTTCAATGGATAGCAAATCAAAAGCTAGTAACAAAAGAACCCTAAAGTCATTATCATTGGGATGGATAATGATTAAAATTGAACTAAATTCTAACAAAGTAGGAATAGCTTCAATCTCAAATCCCTTCTCTTCAATCTTAAATACACACTTCAATCTCAAAACCACTTCTCTTCAAAACATTGCAACCAATGATTATACAGAACCTAATTATAGTCATAGACAATATTCGTATATTATTCTACTTTCACTAAAAATTTCCCTTCAAGAATAATTACAAAAATGGAATTATAGAAATGACATATGTTAGCATGTCAGCAAGTCATGCAAAACACAACAAATGGAGAAACATAATAATAAAATTACAAAAATGGAAAAGCATAATCGTAAACTTCCGACGGACAGCGACGACAAGGAGAGAAGAAACTGCACGCAGACGTGTGACGGACGATGATAGCTAGGAGAGGAGAAGATGCAGACAGGTGAGGAAGAAGGACGGTGACAGTGAGGAGAGGAGAAGGACAGTAACACGAGGAAGGAGAAAAAATGAAGAAGGAATAGAGGAGAAAACAAGGGGGAAGGTTCAGGGTGCATTTAACCCCAAACTGAAAAAACGTCGTTTGGTATTAAACCAAACGATGTCTTTTTCAAATTTTTAAAATGACTAATCTGAAGTTAACAATGGAGAGGGAAGATCGTCAAAAAATCACCATCAGAATACACTATAGTCAATAAAAAACTGGCACTGACTATTAAACAAAGCATTTTCGTGTAATATTCACCGACAGAACTATATCAGTCAGTAACATTCTGACGCTATTTAATTGCGGGAACCATTCTTGCTTAATTTACTTATGGAAATGGCTTTTTCGTCGCTATATTGCCTTAGAAAATTTGTGCGAATGTTTTTCCTTCACCTTTACCGACAACAATTTGGCCCGTCATAAATTGAAAATTTTCACGACAATTTTACTAACAGATATTAATTTTGCGTTTATAATTAGCTATGGAATTGAGTCTATCGGTAATTTTCTATTGCTAATGTATGGTTTTCTTGTAGTGATTCCTTTCCTTATTAACAAAATGAACATATAAAAGATTGTTATTTGATGCTTAATTGAGCCTATCCTTAGTCCATAGCCTCTATATGAGATTTAAGATGGTTGTGTTTTTTTTACACTAATTTTGTCTATAGAAATGTCAAGTATGGAACTATGAATATCTTTAAATAAGTATGGTTGGTGAACTTCTTAGACTATGCTTAATCCAATGAAGTGAGTCTTGAGTTCCTAAATTCGGATCATATTCAAGCACATTCCATATGATATCCTCTCCTAAAGAAGTACTTAAGCCAAATCCATTAATTATTACAAAAGATGATATTATCTCTTGCATTGTCAGGGATGGTTTGTCTTAAGTTCCTGGAGGTTGAGAGCTTTATGAGAAAGGTCCACATCTTGCTATTATTATACCAAAATTAGGTGAGTTTTTTTTATTTCCAACTTTGATTTAATGCAACTAGTAAAATCCCTCAACACCAGCATGTGTTTGATTTTCCATTAAGTGTTGTACCAAGATTAATCTTCCAAATACAGCCTTAAGGAAGTATAAATTCATCCCCTTGATCCAGAGGGATTCTTTATCTGTTAAAAAATTCCACAATCATTTGATTTTATTAATTCTAATTCATTTGACCCCTACCTCTACTTTCTTTTTTGTATACATATATGACCATTTAATTTTGACACCGATGGCATTGTCACTATTACAAGTCATGTAAGGCCCCAACATATACCCTAGAAGTATTATAGCATGTCTAGGGTGTATTAAGAAGTGAACATAAAGAATTAAGTGCATCTAAGCATAGTAAGGGACATAATGGTACTTAATGTAAAAGACAAGGGTAAATTGGTAATTTGTCATAAATGAAATTAATTGATGAGATTATATTCCAATGTGGGAATTAAAGGAAGAAGAAGGACCAAATGTGCAATTTTTTTAAAGTCAACACATGGACCAATTGGATTAAGGCATGTGTGACTAATAAGATTAAAGCATGTGTAAATAATAGGATTAAAAGCATATGTAAACAATAGGATTGAAACATGTGTTTCACGAAATGGACATGAAAGAGAGGAGAGAGGGCCGTGCATTTAGGGTTTTGAATGCCAAATTTTCCTCTTCTCATTTTCTCTCCATTTCATCTTCTTCTTCACACCATTTTGCATATTAGGAATCAATCTAATCCTAGGTGGAAATCAAGGTAAAAGTTAGTGATTTTTCTCTTCAAATTTATCCTTTCTTGCTTTTCTCATAGAGAGCTAGAATTATAAGGTTGGAACTGGCATTAATATATGTATTTATGGTGTTTCTAGTTGGCGAATCAAACAAAGCTAAAGGAGAAAAGAAGAAAAAGTACTAAAAGAGTTAGTTGCCTGATTTCAAGCTTTAGGACTATACTTAGTTTAATTTCTATTTTTGCATGTTTGAATGGATGCAAAGATTCATTTGGACATGAAATGGTTGCTGGAATAGTGCCTTGGTGTTACTTTTGTTGATTGAAAAACAGATTGCTAGTTTTACGATCAAAACTGCAAGTATACAGGTCGCAACTTGTAGTAAAAAGCAGATATCGATCCTATAAGGATTGTGCTTAGGCACCACTTAATTCATATTGATCTTCGCTTAAGAACCAAATTTTTTATGAAAATAAACTAGAAAATTAAATTAAATTAAACAACTAATAATGGACAAATGATAAGGCAAAAATGAAGAAACTTGGAATTCAAGATTTTAACAACTAGAGATCACTTTTTCCCTATCTTATCTCCCTCCTATTTTGTTAGTTGAATTATACCTCACCTAAGATGTCCTAATGACTTAACTACCTCTCTCAAGGTGTAATTAATTATCCTTAACTAAATTAAATGAAGATGATTAAGCAATCTCTCAGTTTACAAAATCAATCCACCAATTCAACTAGTTATTAAGTTATCCTATGGGTGATCAACTAACTACCCAAGATCTCTCTCTAACTAATCAATTAACTCAATGAATGTAGGTCTATAAAGTGTCAATTCTTATTGTACAACCCTACACAAATTACCCAACTCAAGCTCTCAATATATTGCAAGGTATAATTTCAACATTCATCAAAAGCATTATTTATTCAAATCAACAAAATAGGAGTTCAACAAGAAGCTCAAAAGTAATCTCTACGAATAAATTAGCCATTCATAATGGCATTAACATCACCAACAATCAAATAATCCATCATAAAAATGTTAGAAGAGAAATGAAGAAAGAAAACTAAATGAATCAAACTCCTCCTCTTCGTTGCCTAAATTTGGAAAATTCGACGTTGGTATGCTCTTTTTCCAACTGTAAATGAAAAACCTTAAGTCTCTACCTCTCTTAAGACTCTAACTCTATGTTTTTACTTAAGGAAACAAGTCTCCATGATGCTCCCTTCATCCATAGGGTTTATAACATTATATAGCTATGAAAACTTAAAAAATAAGTGAACCCCACGTGTATCTTTAGGTTAGACATCCCACGATCATGGGAATTGGCATAAATCCCACCATCGTGGGTTCTTACATTATAATTCCTCATCCTCTCTTCTACTCTCTTCGTCTCTAGCTCAATGGAAAAGGTGACCACCCTCCAATCCTATATCAAAATGATCAATTCTTACCTAAATCATCTTCAAACATAAAAGAACAACAATGAAGATCAAACTAAACAAAAACATGCAAAATAAATCCTAAAACACAACAATAATATTCTATCATGCAAGAAACACATGTCAAATACTTAGAAAAACACACAATAATGCACAACTATCAACTTCCCCACACTTAAATCTTTGCTTGTCCTCAAACAAAATCAAACATAGTCAATCAATTCCATTACTTCATTTTCACAAAGATCAAAGCATGTAATCCATCAAATTTTGGCCAACTCGCATGTCAAGCTACTACATATATCATAAATACTTTTCATTAGTGTACATAAGCAAACTTAACATATGGCACCATCACTCAAAGATAAGTATATATGTAAAATGAATATTCCTCACGGTTTCACTCATTTCTCTCAAGTATTTGATGGTTAGTGCTTTGCTCAAGCTCCCCATAAGAAACTACACTACCATAGGCTTTCTAATACACTAATTCTCCTCTACAATGATTACATGCATAAATATATCAAAATGACTTGCTTCAGGTTGTAAAGTGGTAAAGGTTAAGGTGGGTAAAAAGGGTAAATAGTTTAACACAAGCATTTTGTAAAGTAATAAGTGGACAAAGGGATGACCAAACGTAATTCTGAGATACACAAGTGTAAATATACTACTACTCCGCACTTATTGATGCTACTAAAATGTTCTTCCTTTTTCTTTTCTTCTTTTCTTTTTTCTCTTTTTCTTATTTTTTCTTCTTTTTTTCTTTTGTATCAAATGGAAGAAACAATGAACATAATAGAAATTAAATATAATGTGATTCAAGAGTAGGAATATCACTCAATTCATCTCAAAAAAAAATTGTAGCAAAAATCCCAAACTAATGCATCACTTAATACTCTACTAAGTTTGTGAATAGGTAGGTTAATGGGGATTTAGGTTTTAAAATGTGGGGTGTTTCCAAGAAACAAAATGGTTAAGGCTCAGTGGAGGTAATAAGGGATAATAAAAGGTAGGTCATCTATGCTAAGAGTTAACACAGAAAGGGCCTTAATCATCTCTATTTAGGATGTATCCAGTATACTCAAACCGATTCAAAGTAAGTTTTGAAGGTAATATCCTAAGGAAGCATCACACAAACAAAGAAATAAAATGACTATAGATGGATTCATATGGCCTCAATCCTCACATTGGCTCAAATGAAAATTCATTATACATCTTTACACTACCTCCTTACTCAAGTGTCAAATTATGGGTAAGCTTATGTAACCAACTACTTTTCATCACTCAACATGGTTCACTCTCTACTCAAGTGGCCTAATCCAAGTTCAAGCACGCATTCAATCTCAATCCAACTAACATGATAGAATCTCATGGAAAACCAAATCAAAATGATTCAAGTTTGGTTCCATTGCTTAACACAAAAATATAAAACAACCTAATATGCCTAAAACATGCATCCTAATTAACAAAATGCAAACAGTGAATAAAATAAACTAAAACAATGCAATTGACAAAGACAATGTCACCCCCACCAAACTTAAAGAACACATTATCCTTAATGTGACAAGGAAACCACAAAATAAGGTAAAATGACATCAAACCAAATAAAAAGACAAAACAAATAACAAAGTAATTAAAACAATGTAAAAAGTTTAGGATAAGAAAGCTCATGGAGATTGTGGTGGTGAAGGCATTGGAGAAGGGACTTCAATATTATTCCTCTAGATGAACTTGAGGAATTCCTTCTTCATATACTGCTGCTCCTTATGCACTTGTCTTATCAGGGTGCCGAGCTCATTAATTTGGAGCGTCATTTGTTGATGGTTGAGTCCATTTGGTTAAGGATTTCCTGGAATTTTTTGACCTCTACTGCTGCGTTTGGTTCCTCTTTTGCTTCTTCTTGGGGCTCTGAAGGCACCTGAGATGTGGATGGTCAAGAAGTGGCTGCATCCTCGCCCTTCATGTTCTTAACAGCTGTGCGCGTTTAAGGATTTTGGAGCTCCATAGAATGGGGCTCCAAAATTTTAAAGCGTCTTTAATAAGGGACATCAAAAACATCATATCTAGCTGTACACACACTATCCACATCAAGGTTATAATATAAAGCCAAAGTAATAATGTGTGACATGCCAAAATAAGAGCTCTTTTTATTAACACAACTTACAATAGATCGAAAAATCCGATAAGGGGTATTTATTTTGATTTTTCAATCCATGCAGCAAATGAACAAAAGTTCCTTAGCAGAGCACTTATTACTTTCAGTTTTGTTAAAAACCATTAAGCACATAAACTTATGAAGCAATAAGTGCTCGGAGCTATGAATTAAAGTATTTGGTGCATTCCTAGAGTCGAAATTGGTTTTACACGTTAGAATTTTCAAATAATCATCCACATAAAAGTCATCAAGATCATCCAAAACTTTAATGTTCGATAAATAAAAAAGCCCATAAATGACATGATAATCAAGTTTATAAGCATGGCCACCGCTAAAATTTCTTCATCTTCATGAAGATCGAATGAAAAAGAAAGGACAAAAAAAGAATTTTTGTTTTTTAACTGTTTGGAAAATGGAAACTGAACTACCTTTTGGCTTTCTCCGAAACCAATTTTCAGTTTTTGACCTAATCTTTAAACAACTCGAAAAAAACAATTAATAGATTGAAAAAATTTTATTTCTTTTCAAAGTCCTAGAACTAGAAAAAAAATCTTTTTCAATTTATCGAAAGAAAGAAAAAATTGGGTCTTTCGAAATCCTAATTTGAAGTGGCTCTTTCGTTCATTCGTTGGAAAGAGGGAATTTCTTCAAATTTGAGCAATTGAGACATCCCGAAACAATATTTTTTTATTCATTCGTGTACTCTTTCTTAGGCTAGTTCTGTATTATTTCTAAATTCAAGGGCTAACCGATGACTCACAAATAATAAAGGCTTCTAATTCTGCAAATTGGGCGAATTCCAATTTTAATTTACCAGCTACTTATTTCATAGCTTTAATTTGAGCTGCAGAGCCCACTCTAGAGACAAAAATACCCACATTAATAGCAGGCTTATTCCGGCAGTGATTTCGAAAAGGGACTTTTGGAACACCAATAGGCATAAAATTGAAATGTGGTCAGAAATCTATAATAGAGTCTGACCATAATGACCGAATTGATTATCTTAATGCATAAGGATGCTAGATTACCTAATATAAAAGGTTTCAATATCATCACAAACCTCCCTTTTCTTTCTATTGCAATTTCTGGATTATTATATGATGATTTTGAAGCTTTCCATATATATAGAAATAGAATAGAAAAATATAAAGAGATGGATTGGAAAAGCTTATGTCAATGACACCAAAGGGGATATTAAATGAATGGAATTAAACTAAAAATAAATAAATAAACTAATTTTTTACTTGTTTTATGATTTATTATTATTTTTTCGATAAGATTCCTTTTTATTTTCATAAATGAGCCCACGATTACAGGTCTTTTTTTGTTCCAACAAATACTAACTATTAGGAAATACAATGGCTTATTTGATTCAAAAACTCAAAGGGTTGTTGAAACAACAATCAAAAGCAGGACACTTTCCATTCTTATGCGATAGTATTAAATGATATCGAAAAATATGGAATGGGGCATAAAAAATGGCCTCCATATTTGGTTTACCTTCTCTAGAGACTTGAAGGCATAGTTCATCGGTAGGTTTCTAGGCTGTAAGCTTCTTTGGAGCCATTGAAGAAGAAAAATCTACAAAAATTAAGCAAGAGAGAGATGAGCATGCTTTTAGAGAGAAAAAGAGAAAATCTTACTAAATCCTTAGATTCTTGAGTGATTAATGTGAAATAAGTGTAAAGGAATAAAAATTGATGGAAGAAGTGAAGAAAATACCAAGATGTGAGTGAAAGATGAAGGATTGGAGAGGTTGGGAGAGTGGGTGTCGTGGTTTGTAGAAAGAAATTATGAAATTTTAAAAAATAAAGAAAGAAGAAGAAGAGGGGGAAATTTAATTTTTTTTTCAAATGATGGATCCCACGATCATGGGAATCCCTATCATTCCCACGATCGTGGGTTAAGGCTCCAAAAATGTTCTGAAGAGCCTTCCCACAGTCCTGGGAAACAACCTCATTCCCGCAATTGTAGGTTAAGGCTCTAGAAGGATTATGGAGAGCCTTCCCACGGTAGAAGAAAATATATCAATTACCACGGTCGTAGGTTACTCTAATTTTTTCAACTTCTTAACTCTCTTCTAAGCTTAACATGCATTCTCAACATTCAAACAACCTACAAACACATCAAAATCACCTAACCAATAAGAAATTTGAAGAGAGAACAAGTTAAAATAACAAAATCCAAATAAACACTAAACACACTCAAATCAAACATAATCACAACCAAATAAATTAAGCAAACAAATAAATAAGGACAAATCAAAGAAAGGTAAACATGCTGAGTTATGGTCATTAGCTTGACCATTCCACATGTGTTCATGGTAAAGTGGAAGAAAGGAAATAGATGACTTCCCTTTCTTATGAATATGTCCCTCCATAATATGACTTGCATCTATGCCCATTGACCTTGAATGCTTCACCCTTATCATTTTCTAACTCCAAAGCTCCATGGGGAAATACTTGAATGATCTTAAAGGATCCACTCCATCTTGACTTGAGCTTTCTGGGAAATAACCGAAGTCGTGAATTGAATAAAAGCTCCAAGTCTCTACTCTTAAACTCTTTCTTTTTGACGTGAGCAGTATGCCACTTTTTTGCTCTTTCTTTATACAACTTAGCATTTTCATAAGCTTCAAATCGCAACTCTTCCAATTCATCAAGTTATAACATTCCCTTCTCACCTGCTAGCTTCCATTCCATGTTTGACTTTCTAATTGCCCAATAGGCCCAATGCTCTAACTCCAATAGTAAATGACAAGCCTTGCCATGAACAAGTTGATATGGTGTGGTACTTATCAGTGTTTCAAAAGTTGTCCTGTAAACCCATAATATACCATCTAGCTTCAAAGCCTAATCCTTTATCATCTAACTTCAAATCCCAATCCTTCTTTCTTGACGTGCTCACCACCTTCTCCAAGATCTTCTTCAACTCTCTTTTCACCACCTCCACTTGGCCACTAGTTTGGGGGTGGTAAAGGGTAGCCACTTTATGATGAACATTGTATCTTCTCAGAAGAGCCTCAAATTGTTTGTTGCAAAAATGGCTCCCTCCATCACTTATGAGCTCTCTGGGCACCCCAAATCTAGTAAAGATCTTCTTAATGAATGTTTGAACTACTTTGCCATCATTAGTTGGAGTAGCTATTACCTCAACCCACATGGAAACATAATCAACCCCAACCAATATGTAAATGTTACCTAAGGAGGATAGGAATGGTCCTATGAAGTCCAAGCCCTACACATCGAATATCTCCACCTCTATGATGTTTGAAAGTAGCATCTCATCCCTCTTTGATATGTTGCCCACTCTTTGACATCTATCACACTTTAGCACAAAATCTTGAGCATCCTTGAACAAGGTTGGCCAATAAAATCCACACTCTAAGATTCAAACAACAATTTTGTTAGCTCCATAATGTACTGCATAAAGTAAGTTATGACATTGCATCAAAATTTCAGGCATTTCATCTTCAAGCACACACCTACGAATCACACTGTCAGCATATATTTTATAAAGTACAGGTTCATCCCAAATATAATAAGAACTTTGAAATAAGAAGCACTTCCTTTGCTGATACGAAAGATCAAAAGGAAGAATACCACCT
>JANQAP020000276.1:2116603-2137091 GCA_026874005.2 Erythroxylum coriaceum | reverse complement strand
TATTCCATGGACTTTATCATATACATCTAAACATGTACAAGATAAATAATGCCTTTAAATAATTTGTCACTAAAATATAACCAAAGCGATTGACTGTAGGGCATAAACCAACAATAGATACTCCCCATCACCCTGCTGAAAGTTTGTGATCTCCTTTAGGATTCTTGTTATCTTAGTCAACGGGAAGTATTGCGTGAGAAATGCTTAGGCTAGCTGCTCCCAAGTAGTGATCTACCCTGAACTGAGCGAGTTGTACCATGCCTTCACCTGATCTCTCAAAATGAAAGAAAATAGCCACAACTTTACGGCATCGTCGGACATCCCATTAAACCAAAAGGTGTCCAAGATCTCCTAAAAATTTGCAATATGGGCATTGGGATCTTTGTTAGATAGCTCATAAAATTACACACTACTTTAAAGTATGTTTAGGAGTGTCGACTTGATCTCAAAATTATTAGCTTGAATCGTTGGCCTTGCAACTACTTGAGGACTAAAACTAGGCCTCATAAAGTCCATCAATGTCCTGTTAGCTCCTCCTTGCTCTCCTTCTTTTGTCATAATTTTATATGTTTAAATGTTGAACTATTTTATCTTCTACATTTATTGATTATTGCCTTAGAAATGCTTAGGATACTTATTTTAGTCATTTTTTATCTTAGGTACATTTTAAAAGTAAAAGAGCTAAAGTGACCCGAAAGCATGTTTATTAAACTCATCTTCTCAATTTCCACTTGCCTTCATGGAACAACAAAGGAGAAGATTAGAGTAAGAGAAGGCAAGATAAAGCATTAAAGAATGGAATAAGCATAAAAGAATAAAGGATCAAATCACTCAAGGTTGTGCATGTTTTTACATGGCTGTGAGGGTTGCTTCCAATTACTTAACCATTCAAGGTATAAAGCAAGCAAATGAACTTGGACGTGAATTTAATGGATAGCATCATAGAAAAATTGTGAAAACCGAAAGAGTTGGACAGCTACGTGAATGGAGGGCTAAAGTAAAGAAATGAAAGATGAAGACACCTAACGTGAGTGTATAGTGTCTCACTTGAGTGAGACACCACACGAACACCAGCTGTCCATTTTATCACACACACTAGCTGTCCCATGCAAGATATTTGATGAAAAAAGAAAAACGTGACAAAGCTTGGAAAATAAGACAAAAATTGGACAGCAGAGGCAAGGGTCATCTTCGGTTTTGAAAAAGAACACCTGTCCAATATGATTTAGATTGAAAACCTAGCTAAGAAATAAGAAAAGAAAAGAGAGGAAGTGTTGTCTAAAGGAGGCTGAAGGGAGAATAAAACAAGTTACAGCTGAAAGACGGAGGAAGACCGAAGGGGAGGTAAAGTACTATAAAAGAGAGTGGAAAGGCTACTGCATTTTGGAGAACAAACTGAAGAATATGGGGCTGAAATGTGAGAACCGAAGCTCCCATATTTTTTGGTGAAGAAAATGTCAAAGTTTGAGTGCTTCACTGAAGCTAGTTTTAACATAACAGGAGAGGAAAAGAGAATAGAAGATTTACGTGAATAGTGAGCATGGACTAAAAACTCCCATCTTAATTTGTCACATCAAATTACAGTGAAAGAACATTAACGTGGAAGAAACAAAGAAGAGAATAGTGGAGAGAGTGGCATAAGTAGTGGAGTGGCCATAGAAACAATAGAAGAGGTTAGTTAGAGATGAGAAGAAGAGTGGCGGAGAGCAAAGTGAGGAAAGAAGAGAAGAGAAGAGTGAATAGTATAGATGGACCACCGTCTTTATTTGTCCTATCAATGAATATTAATAAAGGGAGAAGAAAGCAGTAGCATGGAATAGAGAGAGGGCTAGTGTTCATTTGTTTTTCACCACCAAAATGGAGAAGATGGCTCACACTTGGAGCATAAAAATGAAGATGAAGGGCTAGCTTCCCGACGCCGGTTCAATAGGAATATCGGTGCCAAGTCACAGTTAAGCTATTTTTATCACTTTAAGGTTGTAATTTCTTTTCAAATTGTTATGTTGTTGGTGTTGATTTGATTAGGTTTTGGGATGAATGATCTTAATACGTTATTTTGATTGTTTTATTTTGAACCTATTGCTAAAACATTGAATATAATCCATAATCATTACTTTGGATGTTTGTGAGTAGCATCTAATGATCGTTAATCGTTAGGAACAACATAGGTTAGGTTAGATAACCCAAACGTGTGAGGTTATACCTATATTAATCATTTTCCAATTCGTAATGCAGCTGTCAAATTGAATCTAGAGATTGTTGATCATTTACAGTGCACTTGACACGCACTATCAAATTTTGGCATCTTTGCCAGGGAGTGTGATAGTTCAATTTTTTTATTTTATTTTAGTTGCTATTTTGTGAATATATTTGTTTCTTTTTTATTATTTGTTAACTTTTAAAAATTTGTAAATGATGGTGTATGGTAATGACCAAATTTCCTCGTAGAGAAATTGAGTAACTTGATGCAGAGATTGAGAGAACACTACAGAGGTTAAGAAGAGAAGCAAGGACATCTTCAGTAGTAAACCCAGAACTTGAATCCGAAATAATTATGGCAAATCCAAGAACGTTGAGAAAATTGGCTGCACCAAACTTAACCCAAAGACCCTTATGCATTACATTTCCTAATTTTGTTGAACATGTTACCTTTAAGTTAAAATCTGGATTAATTCGTTTATTACCCAATTTTCATGGTCTTGCAGGTGAGGATGCACACAAGCATCTCAAATAGCTCGATGTGGTTTTTCTGAGCATGAAGCCTTCCGAGGTGACGGACGAGCAGATAATGTTGAAAGCCTTCCCGTTCTCACTCAAAGATGTAGTGAAAGATAGGTTGTTTGATTTACTAGTGAGGAGCATAAATACTTGATTGGAGAAGAAGAGACTGTTTTTAGAGAAATATTTTTTGACCTCAAAGACGACAAATATTTGGAAGGAGATATGTGGCATCAAGTAGCATAATGGAGAATCTCTTTACGAGTATTGGGAGCGGTTCATGAAGTTATGTGCTAGTTGTCTGCACCACAACATACTAGAGCAACTTCTCATCCAATATTTATATGAAGGATTGTTACTAATAGAGAGGAATTTGGTTGATGCAGCGAGCAGTGGGGCACTTTGTGAAAAGACACTCATTGAAGCTAGGATATTACTTAAGCAGATGGCCACTAGCACCCAACAATTCAACACTCGTAACATTGTTTGACGAGTAAATGAGGTAAACACTGCATCCATTGAATATTGTTTAGATGAACTAACATCTTTTGCAAGACAAATTGTAGTTGGACATGCACAAGTGAAAGTATGCAAAATATGTTCAAACATGAGCCATCCAACTAATAAGTACTCGACATTACAAGAAGTATGGAGTACGTGAATGCTGCAGGAGGAAACTTCCCGAACCAATACAACCCATACTTACAGATGTATAAACCAGGTTAGAGGGATCACCCCAACTTAAGTTATGGAAGAAACCGACAGCAAAATTTCTTCCAAAATCATTCGTAAGGAGCATAAGGATTTTAAGGAAAGCAACAAGGAGCACAGGGAGCTTCTTCTTCTAGTTCAGGTACATCTTTAGAAGATCTCATTAAGAATATTACTGCTAACAATCTACAATTGCAACAAGATATGTAGTAATTCCAACAGAATATGCAATAGCTATTTCAGCAAGGTGTACAACAAATTCTACAGGAATTAACAGTAAGCACAAAAAATTTGGAAAATCAAATGGGTCAGATGGCAGTGAGGCTCAATCGACTAGAATTACAAAGTGGAGGAAAATTGTCATCATGACCTGAGATAAACCCGAAGAATGTCAGTGCTATAACCCTAAGGGGCGGAAAGGAGATTAAGTGTCCCAAGAGAACTCCATCAAGGATTGCTACCGAGAAAAAGACCGAAAAAGAATTGGGAAAGGAAAAAAAACATTCATCGAGTATAAAGGTAAATTTCGAATGTCCCAATATTATTAAAACTAACCCTCTACTTTTTCCTAGCAGATTGACAAGATCAAACAGGGAGGAGAAAGACAAAGAGATATTGGAGACTTTCTGAAAGGTGGAAGTCAATATATTTTTGCTCGAGTTAATCTAGCAAGTACCAAAGTATGCCAAATTCCTCAAAGAATTGTGTACACATAAGAGGAAACTGATGGGTGATGAGAAATTGATGATGGGTGAGAATGTTTCGATGGTATTCAGAATGAAGATGTCTCCAAAATGCCGGGATCCAGATATGTTTACCATTCCTTGCAAAATTGGTAATACTATGATCAATAGAGCTATGTTGGATTTGGGTGCTTCTATTAATGTGATGCCTCGTTTGATTTATGCTTCTTTGAATTTAGGCCCTAGAAAGAAACGAGTGTAATCATACAATTGGCTGACCGCACTAATGTTTATCTTAATGATATGATAGAGGATGTTTTGGTACAGGTAAATAAGTTAGGTTTTCCTGCAGATTTTTATGTTGTTGACATGAATGATGACACCTCATATAATTCGATACCTATCTTATTGGGGAGACCATTTCTTAATAATATTCAAACTAAGATAGATGTTTGTAAGGGTACCCTCACAATGGAATTTGATAGGGAAGTGATCCATTTTAATATTTTTATACTATGAAACATCCTGTTAATGGTCATTGTGTTTCTCTGTTGATGTGATTGATCCTTTGGTATAGGAAATGTTTAAATTAAGTTGCAAGGATCATTTGGAAATGGTTCTAACTGAGGATATGGAAGTAGAAACCAACACTCACATTGAGATGGGAGAAGAGATTATAGAAATGACAGCCGCCTTGGATTCATTGGTATGATTTGGCTTCTATACAACTACCTAAAGCTTACCAAAAGTTGTTAGCTTCTAATATGTAGGCGCCAGAATTGGAATTGAAGCCACTCCTTACATATCTGAAGTATACCTATTTAGGAGATAAGTAGACTCTCCCATTCATCATTTCAGCGGAGTTGACTTCAAATTAAAAGGAGAGGTTGGTTCGAATGCTAAAAGAGCTTAAGAAGGCTATTGGGTGGGCTATTATAGATATCCAAGGGATAAGTCCATATGCATGCACCGCATTTTGTTGGTGGAGGATGCAAAATCCACAAGGCAAGCTCAGTGTAGGCTGAATCCTCCAATGAGTTATGAAGAAAGAGGTGCTGAAGCTTCTCGATACTGGGGTTATCTACCTGATTTCTAATAGTAAGTGGGTAAGTCCTAACCAGTTGGTTACAAAGAAGTCTGGAATCACTGTTGTGACAAACCAAGAAGGTGAGTTGGTTCCCACCCGAGTGTAAACTAAGTGGCGAGTATGTATTGATTATAGAAAGTTAAATTCTACTACTTGAAAAGATCACCTTTTTTCTTCCTTTTATTGATCAGATGATTGAGAGATTGACTGGTTATGACTATTATTGCTTTTTAGATGGCTTTTCAGGTTATCTTTAGATCCCGATCGCACAGGAAGATCAGGAGAAGACCACATTTCCATACCCATTCAGTATTTTTGCCTACCCAAGAATGCCATTTGGATTATGTAATGAACCCATCACGTTCCAAAGGTGTATGGTAAGTATTTTTTTCAAATATGTTGAGAAGATTATCGAGGTATTTATGGATGATTTTAGTGTGTATAGATCTTTTTTTTATGAATGTCTTAAGAATCTTGCCATTATCTTGGAACGATGTATAGAAACTAACCTTGTGTTAAACTAGAAAAATTGTCATTTTATGGTGGATCAAGGTATAGTTTTAGGCCATGTGATATTTGCAAAGGGTATTAAAGTAGACAAGTCTAAAGTTGATCTTATTTCTTCTTTACCTTACCCCTCTACTGTGAGGGAAGTGCATTCTTTTCTTGGGCATACAGGTTTTTATTGAAGGTTTATTAAGGACTTTTCCAAGATAGCCACACCACTATGCAAGCTTCTTCAACAAGATGTCTCCTTTGAGTTCGACGAAAAGTGCAAGGAAGCATTCAACAAACTTAAGGAGCTTCTGACATCCCCACTAGTGATTCAACTACCAGATTGGAACCTCCCATTCGAGATCATATGTGATGCGAGTAATTATACAATAGGGGCAGTTTTAAGGCAGAGAGTGGGAAAAGCCTTGCATGCCAACTACTATGCTTCAAAGACTCTAAACCCAACTCAACAGAATTATTCCACCACTGAAAAAGAACTATTATTTGTGGTTTTTACTTTAGAAAAATTTTGATCGTATTTGCTTGATGCTAAAGTGATTGTTTATTCTAACCATGCAGTTTTACGATACTTGCCCACAAAGAAAGAACCAAAACCGAGGCTGATTAGATGGATTCTCCTCCTTCAAGAATTCAATTCAGAGATTAGAGATAAGAAATGGGCAGAAAAGTGGTGGCAGACCATCTTAGCCATTTGATAGAGGAAGAAGATTATATCCCTCTACGAGAAACCTTTTTAGTTGAGCAATTATTTTCTGACTATGCGACACCACTATAGTATACAAACATTGTCAATTTTTTAGTTACTAACGAATTACTTGTTAGTTTGTCAAAGGCTCAAAGGGATAAGCTACAGGGTGAAGCGAAGTATTACGTATGGGATGACTTGTATCTTTGGAGGCACTGTGAAAATCAAGTTATCATGAGGTAGGTACCGAAAAATGAATCATCATCAATTTTAGCCTTCTGCCATTCGTACGCTTGTGAAGGACATTTTGGAGTGAAAAGGACAGCTTATAAAGTTCTAGAGAGCGACTTCTACTAGCCAACATTGTTCAATGATGCATATACCTTTTACAAATCTTGTGATAGATTCCAACAGTCAGGTAACCTATCTCGTAGGGATCAATTGCCACAAACTCCTTTACTTTTCTATGAAATTTTTGACATATGGGGCATTGATTTTATAGGACCTTTCCCTTCATCTTTTGGCTTTACTTATATATTGGTTGCGGTTGATTATGTTTCTAAATGGGTGGAAGCCAAAGTCACTAGGACTAACAATGCCAAGGCTATTGCAGATTTGTTAAGACTAACATTTTTCTAGGTTTATGATAACGAAAGCCATCGTTAGTGACAGAGGAACCCACTTTTGCAACAAGGTGATGGTAGCAATGTTCAGAAAATATCACATCACGTAAAAAGTTTCTACTGCTTACCATCCCTAAACCAACAGGCAAGCTGAAGTCTCAAATCGAGAAATCAAGTTAATACTGGAGAAAATTGTGCAGCCCAATAGGAAGGATTGGAGTGTAAGACTAGAAGACGCATTATGGGCCTACAGGATAGCGTACAAAACACCAATTGGAATGTCTCCATATAGGCTAGTGTTTGGGAAGCCATGTCATCTTCTTATGGAATTACAACATAAGGCATATTAGGCTATCAAAAGATGCAACATGCACTTAGATGATGCAGGAGTGCATAGGAAGTTGTAGCTTCAAGAGTTGGAAGAGATAAGGAATACGCATATCAAAAGGTAGTGATATACAAAAGCTTTTCATGATAAGATGATTTGGAGAAAAAGCTTTTTGGTAGGCCAAAAAGTGTTACTATACCATTTCAAACTCAAGCTCTTTCCATGTAAGTTGCGTTCCCACTAGTTTGGTCTGTCTGTTATCACTCATATCTTTCCTTTTGGTACGGTGGAGATACAGAACCTTAAAACTGACAAGACATTCAGAGTGAATGGTCATCGCTTGTAGCTGTATTATGAGGGCTTCCAAACGAAGGATTTGGAGGTGTTGATACTGGAGGATGTGATTAGTATCACTTGATGCGCACAACTGGAGGTCAAGCCAATGATGTTAAACAAAGGTGCTATTTAGGAGGCAACCCAAGGGGGGTTAGTTTTTGTCTTTCACATTTTCGCATTTGTTATTTTTGTTAACTACTCTATTTCTTGCATTTGATTTTACATTGAGTACAATGTAAGTTTTAAGTGTGGGGGTGGGGTATGCTAGTTTCTATGCATGTTTTTTAGCTTAACTATGGCTTATGTGACTTCTTAAGCAGTTTTCAAAATCAAATGAACAAAATCAAAAATTTTCTTATTTTCCATTGCTTTTAAGATTATTTAGTCATAATTAGAGCGTGAATTGACTAGAAAAATACATAGCAAAATTTGGCATGTACTTTTGCTCTTGTGATTAGTTAATGTACTTTATTCTTATAAGAGCAGTGATTAGTGGTAGACAAAAATTAGTGAGATTTTGAGCCATATTAGACTGACACATTTATATCAGTCTCGCTATTTTGTTTGTTATGAGTGACCTTCATGAAATATACATCCTTACTTTGCATTGAATTTCTATTCGAGACCACATTATTTATCATATGCATGTTTATGAAAATGATTAGGCATTCTTTGTTGATTATAAGCTACATTAGCCAAATAGCCTACCCATTTATGTGAATTTCCCTTGCTAATCCCTTTTGAGCTATATTAACCTTTTATTTTGTATAAACCACAGTACATCCACCTAACCAAATGTCCTACCCAAGCTTTAAAACTAGTGTAGCATTTGTTAATTCTTGATAAATATAATTGTGTAAAAGTCTAAGTGTAGGGGTTTGCTTACATATGGGTTGGTTAAATTTGTTAAAACATCATGTTATGAATCTTATGTTGATGTAGCCTCTTTCATTTTTATATTAAAAAATGAAAAAAAATGAAAAAAGAAAAGAAAAAATGTTAAAATAAAAAAGTATGAAGGAGGCAATGTAATTGTTGTGAAAAGCCATTAGTTAATAGTTTATCATCCTTAAGTTGTATTGATTAGACGTTTGAGTATATGGCATATATAGAGGATTTTATATTAGATAGAGCATTTCATTGTTTTATGTTCATATGGTTTATGATGTGAGAGCTAATTGAGTTGTGAAACATAGTTGTTGCCTTCTTTATGGTTGACGATACCCAGTTTTGAATGAATGCTAACTTGTGCATTTGTTTTTTCATTAAGTATTACTTTTGCTTTACTAGCTTAATGGCTTTCAAACTACATTAACCAAAATGCATCCCACCTTATCCTTACCCACATTACAACCCTAGAAAAGTCCTTTGATTTATGATTATGCATGTGACTTTTAGTGGTGGAGAAATGAAATGATATGTAAAGTTATGGATTGTTGCGATCATAAGTGATGTTTGAGTGTACCCCTGAAAATATCTTGTTTAACCACTTTTTGTCTAAGTCCTACTTCTAGATTACTCAGCTTTTAAAGGTGGTGAATATTGATTGATCATGAGCATAAGCTTCCATGTTGAGTTTTTGTTATAGATTTTTAAAGTCATTCATCTTTACTTATGATTATCTATTCATGGAAGATTTGGAAAATGAGTAAAAATGTTAGTTTGTGATTTTGATTTTGACTATTTGCCCGAAGACAGCCAAAAGCTATATGTGGGGGAATTTGATATGTGTTTAAATAATGATCTATTTTATCTTCTACAGTTAGTGATTAATGCCTTAGAAATGTTTAGGATACTCATTTTAACTCATTTTTTATCTTAGGAACATTTCAAAAGTAAAAAAGCTAAAGTGACCTGAAAGCATGGTTTATTGAAGTCATCTTCTCAATTTTCACTTGTCTTCATAAAACAATAAAGAAGAAGATTAGAGTAAGAGACGGCAAGATAAAGCATCAAAGAATGAAATAAGCATAAAAGAATGAAGGATCAAATCACTCAAGGCTGTGCATGTTTTTTCATGGTCGTAAGGATTGCTTCCAATTATTTAACCATTCAAGGTATAAAGCAAGCAAATGCACTTGGAGATGAATTTAATAGAAAACATCATACAAAAATTGTGAAAACCGAAGGAGTTGGACAACTATGTGAATGGAGGGCTTAAGTAAAGAAATGAAAGATGAAGACAAATAACATGAGTGCATGGTGTCTCACTTGAGTGAGACACCACACACACACTAGCTGTCCCATGTAAGATATTTGATGAAAAAAGAAAAACGTGACAAAGCTTAGAGAATAAGACAAAAAGTAGACAGCAAAAGCAAGGGTCATCTTCGATTTGGAAAAATAACACCTTTCTAAAATGATTCGGATTGAAAACCTAGCTATGAAATAAGAAAATAAAAGAGAGGAAGTGTCGACTAGAGGAGAGCTTAAGGGAGAATAAAATAAGTTACAGCTGAAAGGAGGAAGACTGAAGGGGAGGTAAAGCTGGATCATCTATTAGGGTAAGCTATCTCTCTATACTTCGGAGCTAGTTTTTATCATAAAAAGAGAGTGGAAAGGCTGCTGCATTTTGGAGAACAAACTGAGGAATATAGGGCTGAAATGTGAGAATTGAAGCTCCCACATTTTTTGGTGAAGAAAACGTGAAAGTTTGAGTGCTTCACTGAAGCTAGTTTTAACATAGCAGGAGAGGAGAAGAGAAAAGAAGAGTTACGTGAATAGTGAGCATGGCTAAAAACTCCCATCTTAATTTGTCACATCAAGCTGCAATGAAAGAGCATTAACGTGGAAGAAACAAAGAAGAGAATAGTGGAGAAAGTGGCATGAGTTGTGGAGTGGCTGTAGAAACAAAAGAAGAAGTGGCGATAGAGATAAGAAGAAGAGTGGCAGAGAATAAATTGACAAGAGAAGAGAAGAGTGAATAGTATAGATGAACCACCATCTTTATTTGTCCCATCAATAAATAGTAGCAAAGGGAGAAGAAAGCAGTATTGTGGAATAGAGAGAGGGTTAGATGTTCATTTGTTTTTCACCATCGAAATAGAGAAGATGGCTCACACTTGGAGCATAAAAATAACGATGAAAGGCTAGCTTCTTGACACCGATTCAACAAGAATATCAACACTAAGTCATGGTTAAGCTATTTTTATCACTTTAAAGTTGTAATTTCTTTTCGGATTATTGTGTTGTTGATGTTGATTTGATTAGGTTTTGGGATGAATGATTTTAATACATTATTTTGATTGTTTTATTTCAAACCTATTGCTAAAACATTGAATGTAATCCATAATCGTTACTTTTGATGTTTGTGAGTAGCATCTAATGATCGTTAATTATTAGGAACAACATAAATTAGGTTAGAAAACCTAAACGTGTGAGGTTATTACTTATATTGATCATTTTCTAATTCATAACGCAACTGCCAAATTGATCAATTCTTACCCTAAATCAACTTTAAGCATAAAAGAACAACAATGAAGATCAAACTAAACAAAAACATACAAAATAAATCTTAAAACAAAACAATAATAATCTATTATACAAGAAACACATGCAAATTACTTAGAAATACGCACACTAATGCACAACTATTAACTTTGCATAGAATTGTTTGAGTATGACAAGAGAGTAACGTGTAGTGGAATTCTGTCTTAGGTTTGTTTGAACAAGTCTTATCATTTTGGCCATAACTTGGCCTATAGACCTCTAAATAGGTGATTTTAATTAGAGATGAAACTTAATACATAGAAATAAAATCCTTATAAGAAATCCTGACCTAATTATAGTTGAATGAAATTAGAATTTGAGATTGAAAATGATAAACTGATGTTACCCCTCTTTTGGATCAGCTTGTGATGTTTGGTACATATTTCATGATTTAGAAGTCCAAATGGCCTGATTTATAATGATATGGAAACCAAAGACATAGGAAAACAAATGTCAAGAAGACCTCAAAACCTTATTTAAACGTTTACTATGTAAAAATTACGAAACAAGTGGAGGTATTAATTCTAGGCAGGGGATAGGAATGGAAGGAAATTGCACTATTTTAAGTTTGTTTCCATTTTCAATTTTTACCGAATCATATTAGAACATTTCAGATGATTATGAAACTTTAAAAACACTTAGAAATAAATGAAATATGACTCACCATATATGAATTGGGTGATTAAACATTGAAATTTAAAATTTATCATAACGTATTCTAAAGGAAATTTACATGTATATAGATGATTTATATGCATATTTATTGCTTATATGTGTATAGGATGATTATACAAGTGTTATTTTGATACCCTTCTATTGATTTTAAGTTATGAATTGCATGTATGAAAGTCAAATACAGATTTTATGATTTCAAATGAATATCATATGATTTTTCAATATATGAACTATGAAATTGGAAAATGGTTAAAGGAAAATGTTACAATGCCTACTTTATTGTCTTGGTGGTGGGTAGATAGGCATGCCTATAAGGTTATAGTGTAGCTGTTATAGTTTGACACCAATGGTGTCTTTATTTTGAGACTGTAATGTCTCTACAGTTTAATGCCTTCGAGTATCTATAGTTTGATACTTTCGGGTATTTACAGTTTGATATCTTCAAATATCTACAGTTCCTGTTATCCACATCCATAGGAATGTGCAGACTTAACATAGAAAGTATATTAAATAGTTATAAATAAGAAATATAACATGAAAACATGAATAATTGGTATTGATGAGCATTTGTACTGAATGTATTGATGGTTTATAATGATGAGCAGTTCTATTGATAATTTGTAATAATAAGCATTGAATATCAATGTTTGGCTTAGAAATGTTAATTTATGGTATATGAATAATATATTGAAGCATATTTGCATTATGTACCTTGATTAATTATGTCATCACAATTTACACATTTTGTGATATTTATGAATGTGTGTGCTTAGCGGATGACTGCTGTGAGTGGTAATCCAAACTAAGTATTTCCCTACTAGGCCTATAAGCTTAACATGAGTCTGAATCCATGTAGGTCTAAGAAATAGGAGTAAGATATAGGAATCATCTATAGGGACCAAGGCCAACTGTTAGTAGTAAATGTACTTTTGGATTGTATCTTTTGCTTAAAGATGATTATATATGTAATAGTTTGTAACAAAGAATTTAAGTTGTATGTAATATTTATTTTATATTATCATGTAAATGAAAAGATGTAATACTACTGAACGATAAAAGTGATATGAAATTTTATAATATGTATATGTATAACATTGAATAGATAAATGTGTGATGACAGTCCTTATAAATAAATAGAAATGTATGCCATGACTATTTGTACAGGAATTTGGTTGCCATATATGTAGGTGGTTGTAGGTTCCGTATAAGGGGTGTTACATTTTATAGTATCAAAGTCTACAATTTTGGAGGTTCTAACAAATAGAAGTCTAGTAAATCATCTATATACATGGTTTGGTTATTGTGTTGGCCTAATATAAATGTCCCTTTTTTCTTATAGTTAGCAGAGATGGAAAGACCTCGTGAAGCTTAGAAGGAGTTAGTTGATAGTGTGATGGGGAGAGATCAATCAGCTTTAGGTCCTTTTGAGCCTCTAAAGGGTGAAATACTGATATCGTCAATACTTAAGGAGATGTTTCTAAAGCTCTCCTATGATATGATGAGATTGATGGATAGAATGACTGAGCCTAAAGCTCCCATAGAAGTTTTGAGAAAGCATGGGGTAGAAGAATTTATGGTTGTGACTCTAGAAGATTCCGATAAAGCAGAATACTGACTAGAGCAGACATAGAGTTCTAGAGGAGAACAAGTGTCTGCCTAAAGAAATGGTTACCTGTGCTGTCTCTCTCCTATAAGGGGCAGTCTATGATTGGTGGAAATTAGTCCTACTGCATCCTCAGATGCCTAACCCTCTGACTTGGGAATTCTTTACCTAAGAATTCAAGAAGAAGTATATCATAAAAGCTTATAAAGCAGCCCAATGGAAGTATTTTTAGAATTTGAGATAAAGAAACCTATCTATGGCTGAGTATGAAAAGGAGTTCAGCCGGTTCAACAGGTATGCTCTAGAAAATTTTCTGATAGAGGCATTCTGATGATGACAATTTGAGGATAGATTGAATGATTCTATCAAAGAGTACTTAGTGATAGTAACTTCTCTACAGTAGGTGAGCTACTATCAACTAGTTGAGCAACTATCAAAGTAGAAAAGCAAGAGACAACTAAGAGAGAAAGGGCACAAAGGAGGAGTTTCTCTAGAGGTGGATCATCTTTAGGCAAGAGGACTCTAGACTTGTAAGATGCATCCCTAGAAGAGTTAGTCTTAGCCTAGCCACCAAAGGAAGATGTCAAAGGCAGTCCACAACATCTAATATTGGTAGAAGATTTTCAACTAGATAGGGAGATGGACCACTAGAGCGCCCACACTATACCAAGAGACATTAGGGCATATGTAAGTGGTTGAATGAGGCTTGTTTTAAATGTGGGGGTACTAACCATTTGATGGCTAATTGTTCATAAGGCTTAGGATATAGTAGGACAGCTCATAGGAGTAGAGAGGCACCCAATGCACCTATTGCAGCTAGGGGATGAGGTAAAGGCAGAGGTGTACCAAGCCTAAGCAAGCCTAGAGCCACTCCAAGCATAGTATTTAAGTCTATTGATTATCCTATAGCATTAGCCAATCTAGCACGAGCATATACAATAAAGACTCGTGAGGGAAAGAACACCCAAAAAGTTATTGTTAGTATTTTCTCTCTCTTTGTTCTTGATATGCATGTATTGATAGATATCGGTTCCACTCATTTATGCATATCTTAATAAATCTCGGTTCCACTCATTCATAAAATTGCACTAGGGGAGTGTGTGATAAAATGTTATCAGTAGATCGTCTAGCCTATGATACATATGTGACTAGTCTATTGGGCCATAGTGTATATATGAAGAGAATATATAGAGATTGCCCTATTATGATACATAGAAAATAGTTTAAAGCTAATCTGATAGAGCTACCCTTCCATGAATTTGACTTGATCTTGGGCATGGATTGGTTATCCAAATACCAAGCTATAGTTGATTATGGGTTAAAAATAGTTTTGCTCAAAGATTCTGATGGTTCAAAAATAGTGGTCCATGTGACTAATGTAATATCATCCATGCAAGCAATATTACTTTTTAGAAAAGGGTTATAAAGTGTATTTAGATTTAGTACTTGATTTAAAAAGGAAGAGGGTGAACTTACAAGACATATAAGTAGTAAATGAGTTTCCTGACATATTTCTGAAAAAGTTACCAAGTTTGCCACCCGAGAGGGAGGTAGATCTATCTATTGAAATTGTATTTGGTATTACTCCTATTTCAAGGGCACCTTATAGAACAGATCCTATAGAATTAAAAGAGTTGAAGATTCTATTACAGGAGCTTTTAAACAAGGGTTTTATCTAGCCCAATGTGTCAACATAGAGAGCACTAGTCCTTTTTATCAAGAAGAAGGATGGCACCTTACTAATGTCTATAGACTATAGATAGTTGAGCAAGCTAACTGTAAGGAATAAGTATCTATTTCCCATAATAGAAGATTATTTGATTAGTTGAAAGGTGAAGGAGTGTTCTTCAAAATTGATTTGTAGTTGGGTTATTACCAGCTTCGGGTAAAAGATGTAAATGTTCAAAAGACTACATTTAGGACTCGATATGGCCACTCTAAATTCTTAGTGATGCTTTTTGGGCTAATTAATACATCGGCTACTTTTATGGATTTGATGAATAGGGTGTTTTGGCCTTACTTAGACCAATTTGTTGTGGTTTTTGTAGATGATATATTGATCTATTCGAGGAATGAAGAGGAGTATGCTTAGCATTTAAGAATTGTACCACAGACTTTAAGCGAGAAGCAGTTATTTTCCAAATTGAGCAAATGTGATTTTTTGCTAAAGGAAGTTTCTTTCCTCAGGCATATCAGGGTAGATCTAAGTAAAATTGAGGCAATTTTCAATTAGAAGTTGCCTCGGAATGTAACAGAAATGTATGAAAAGTTTCCTTAGCTTAGCTAGTTATTATCGACACCTTGTCAAAGGATTCTTAGTAATTACTTCTCTGATCACAAAGCTACTTTACAAAGGCACAAAGTTTGAATGGAATGATAGATGCGAAGCTAGTTTTGAGCAGTTAAAGAAGATGCTTACTAAACATTTATGTTGACATAACCAACTCTAGGCAAAGAGTATGCCATATACAGTGATGCATCTAAGAATGGTCTTAGTTGTGTATTAATGCAAGATAGGAAAGTGGTGGCTTACGCCTTTAAAAAGTTGATGCCACATGAACAAAACTGCCCTACATATGATTTAAAATTTGCATAGTAGTGTTTGCTTTAAAAATATAATGGCATTACTTATATGGGGAAAGATGTATAGTATACATGGATCACAAGAGTCTCAAGTACTTGCTCACATAGGAGGACTTAATTTGAGGCAACAATGTTGGCTAAAATTGTTTAAAGACTATGATTGCATAATTAACTACCACCAAGGAAAAGCTAATATGGTCGCAGATGCTTTGAGTAAAAAGTTTATTTCAACTCTATCATTAAAGAATAGTAGATGGAGATTTGCACTAGATGAATAACCCAATTAAAAGCGAGTCCTAACTTGAGATAGATGATAATACATGCACAGAAAGATAATGCCTAATCGTAACAAATTGTACAAGCAGTACAAGAAGGGAAACATATTGATTTTGTAATGAAAGATGACGGAAGTCTATACTTCAAAAGTAGATTATATGTACCGATAGTAAAGGACTCAAAGAAGAAGTTATTATGTAAAGACCATAATACTGTGTTCACTATGTATCCTAAGGGTAACTAGATGTACCAAGACTTTAAACAACATTACTGGTGGCCTGGAACGAAGCTCGATGTAGTAGACTATGTGTCCAAGTGCTTAATTTGTCAACTAGTGAAATCTAAAATCAAGTCCCATTTGGCATATTAAATTCCATCCCAATCCCACAGTGGAAATGAGATAATATCACCATAGATTTTGTTATAAGCCTGCCTTTATATAGAGAAAACATATTGTAATATAGGTTATAGTGGACAGGCTCACCAAATCAGCTCATTTTATACTGGTCTGACCTGACTATCCTATGGATCGGTTAGTTGAGTTGTATGTAAATGAGATTGTTCGGCTATATAAAGTGCCATTGTCAATTGTTTTTGACTGAGACCCACGATTTACATCAAGATTTGGAAAATTTTGCAAGCTAATTTGGGTACTTAGCTAAGCTTCAGCACAACCTTTCACCCACAAACAGATGGGCAATCTAATAGAGTTATACAGGGGCTAGACAGTATGCTTAGAGCATGTGTTATGGTATTTTTAGGCAGTTAGGTTAGGTGCATTCTTTTGATAAAATTTTCCTACAACAATAGTTATCATTCCAATATAGGTATGGTACCATATGAAGCATTATATGGCAAAAAATGTACAACCCTAGTTTGTTGAACAAAATTGACTGAGAATAAGATGATTGTGTAACAAACAATTATCATAGAGCATATGCCCGAATATCCAAAGGACATTCAAGAACATACCTTATGAAAATGACATATTAGAGCAATCACATTCACTTATTATGGCATCATACTGAACATAAGTAGTTAAAAGATCAACTTTGTCCATTTCATTCACAAACATAACTTACATTGTGGCATTACATTACATAATTCATATATTTACAGTACCAAAAACATCTGAGAGCTTGCTACTCTATTACAAAATGTTCTACATGAAATGAGACAGGTAAATAAACACATTCTACTAAACTCTTCAAATATGAGCTGACCAGACATTTGAGCCATTCTTGTTTTCAAGATTGATAGTACTAGACTTCTACTAGTTTGCCTTAAAAGCTAGGTCTCCCTTGTACTTGAAAATTTACGTTGCAATTTTGATAAGTTTGCAACTCAATGAGTGAACCATCATTGATGTGCTCACTCATATCGAAACACAAATATAACAAATTAAAATCAAATTCACCAAAAACCTCATATCTCAACAATACCTTATGGACTTCACACATTTCATATACTCATTTTAGAATAATCCGAACACTTATCTCAATCATTCATACTATCAACATGTACACAAACATTGCATATTTTTATATCAACACAATGCAATAATACTTCGCAATCTTTCACATGATACATTTGAAGATATATATTTGCAAATGCATATGCACATGTGACTCCATTTTTATTTTATTTTGTTATGACCAAGCGCCTTTTTACTATCCCATATCTATTGTAGATATCGGGCCCATTTCATTTACTGTCCCGTACCCATTGTAGATACCGAGCTGATTAATAATTGACTCTGTGGCTCTTTATGCACATTTCTAAGCTTTAAGCTTTTTTTCACAATGGTCGCTCTAGTCACAACTCCTTTATCTAATCATGTATGATAATATGATGAAATGCATTATTTCACAAAATATGCTATCAATATCTTTCATTCATTGAGCACAGTCATTTATCATATTCATCTAATATAAGTCTGGCATTCAACATTTAGTTGAATATATACTTTTCATATTCACATTCAATTGGAAAACACTCTCAATACATTCCCAAATATCAAACTCCTCAGACCATCAATGTCTGGAATTATCACAAACATATTAATAATAGTTTAATAACTAAAATTTAAACAGAGACAAGTTAATCATGGTAAGAAACCATCTAGGTTAACTCACAGTATGCTTCAGATTAGCTATTGCCTTGATGATCCGGTAATATCTGGATGTTGACGTTCAACTTGTACTTCTTTAATCATGCAATACACACATAGTTTACTCATTACTAAGTTGATCAGTCATATAAATATTCAATCATGCACATGTATATGTGTCATGTTCAATGCATGCTCAATTGACTTTCTTGTGTATGTATTTTTAAATCACAATCTTAACCTTTCATACATCATATCTTAGATATAACTAGTTTACAATTAGGTTTACACCTCAAATAAAATTGATTATTCTAAATTCATCAATCATACATTTATCAACTCTATTCTATAATTATATATTCACACAATTACCAATTCTCATTCATTCATTCCTAGTGCATTATTCATATCCTTTGGATTACATTAGTATTCATAAGAACACCTTCTTTCCTTTAACACTTATAAATTCCAAATTTAGATACATTGATATCAAACAATCTTTTCCTTAAGGTATAACATCAATTAACAACCTAAACTTATTAGACACTTAACCAACTTATCCTACATCAAACTAGGTTCATTTTAAGCCTCAATCAAGTCCAAATGCATCAAGGTAAAGTGACTTATCCTTATTTGGTTCAAGAATCACACAAAATAGCATTTTCTTCACTTTAAGGCATTTTCCACGATTGTGTATACAACTCCAATGATTGTGGGATGAGTGAATCTAAAGTTCACTATCCAATTCTTTCAATTTTTCTAGATTTTTACATCTTTATACCAAACTCAAAACATCTTCTTAATAGTGCATCAATTATACCTTAATTAGACCTTAATTATACTCCAATTCCTCATCAGTTTCATCTTTAATAACAACTCAAAAGTATTCAACTGGCAGCTCATAAATTATCATCTTTCATGCATCAAAAACCAAAACAAAAACTATCATTCACTATCATACATATAGTCCTAGTTCTTTCCCAATTCAAAAACACTACACTAACACCTTTCTTTAGCATAAATTCACCTTCATTATACTTCATATCCCAATCCAATTCATCCATAAAATAACCTATAACCCATGGTTTTTATACATCAAGAACAAAGCATAGAAACATCCAAGTTCATCTGACATATTCCAGCACACTTCATCATCAACATCATATACACTTCATCGTAATTCAATCATCATCAAGTTATATCAAAACATGCTATAAAGATCATATTTCTACTTACTTGTTAAGCTCAAATTCCACCTTAATACATCAAGTTAACCTAGCCCTCCTAACATCCCATTATCCTATGTTAAGGGTTAGGACCCTAGAATACGATACATAAGAGATTAATGAGAAGTTAGAAAGTACATTTCATGTTCATGCATAATATGACTTGCACACACATGTGAATATTAATGTTTGCACATTAAAATGATTGTAGATACATTCATTGACATTTTTCAGGTATAATTGATTTATAAATGTGATTTTTGATATGAATTGTGGTTCATATGTATTGAAAATTGAATTGGTGTGTATAGGTTATTGATTTAGAAATTTTGGTGAAATTTAGAAAATTCCTGCATTTTTAGGTAAATTTTGAACTAGGAAAAATGCCAAATGGTAGGACAACTGATAAGTGGAATTAGAATTAAGGGTTAAATGGTAGTGGAAATTTTTATAAATGACAATTTGAGTTAATGACCTATGTCATTGAAATTTAGAGACAATTGGAGTAGAAATTGGAGTTGATTGGACTAGCTAAATGAAAGAACCTAGTTTGAACCTATAGGGATTTGACATATGGCAAGTGACAAATGTATTTGTCACTTTCCAAGTCAGGTCTTAATCCCATGACCTTTAACTTATTCAAAGACCATTTAATTATTTTGTTATCTTGCTTTTCTTCTTCTTCTTCATGACTTTATTCTTCTTCTTCTCCTCCTTCACAAATTTTTTTGTCACCAATCTCCATTCACGTTAAACCTAGCCTTCTCATCTTTCACTTGATACTCTCATCTTGCTCTCTCTTTCATTTTTCACTAAAGACCCAACGCTTCCACCTTTGA
>JANQAP020000276.1:1928487-1948460 GCA_026874005.2 Erythroxylum coriaceum | reverse complement strand
CTTAACTCTTCCAATTCCCAACAGTACATGAAATAAATCCTCCTAAACTTGACTTAATAATTAAACTCCAATAAAAAATATAATTTATCCAACAAGATCACCAAAATCATTCAATTTATGCTTACTAAAAGATTCGGGGTCCAACACATATCACAGTTGATTGCTTCCTAGTGGAAAGCAGCTTAACTTCATAGGAGCATAATATGGCCGAGAGGTAATAATCCTTGCTCAAACATATATAATCTTAGGTGGAAGAACCTGATCGTAAGGTTTCGTATGCTAAGTTTTAATATTTATAACCTCGATATTTTCGTAAACACACAGGTCATTCGCGTAGCACCTAAGGTATCGTTCTCACGAGGAAGGCTAATCTAATCCTAAAATCTAAGGTCGGAGACTATTAAACAAATATTTAACAAACAATAAATTTTGACACGAGGACTAACTAAATCAAATAACAAAAAAATTAAAAATTAACACTTAAATAAAAACAATCATGATGACGATTAACAATTTTAAATAATAATTAATGGAAATTTATCGATTTGTTGAACAATGATTGCACACCCTCAAAATCCACCTAATGAGTTTACCGAAAGAGAGAAAGGAAAAAATATCTATCCTTAATGTCAACCTAACCTATTACTATTTATCGAATTAACAGTTCTAGATGATCCTAGGATAAATTAGTCTCTCTCAAGTTATAATTGAACCCTAAAGCATAAACCTTAATTAGATTATAGGAAGTTGTAATCTCTCAATTACCAACCTATCCAAAACCTAATTAGTTCTTAAGTTCTCTAACAAAAAATTGGAAACCTAAATGTGATATCTCTACACAAGATTTACTAACTTGATTTAATTCTGAATCTATTAATTTACCTAACCCTTGTTAGCCCAAATTAATTTTTTTCTCTCGATTCACCCTCTCAGTTTATTATCAAGATATGAAGTCCAGAATAAATCACAATTAATTCAATAAACACATAAAACAATCAAATTTCATTAAACCAATAATAATAATCCAAAAGTGAGTGTAGAACATCAACCACAATGCAAGTCTATAATCAACTATATATCCCAATTCTATAATTGAATAAAACTCAAAATATATAGAAACAGAACTCGAGGGGATGATGGGAGGCTGTGACTTTGGAAAGCTTTTTAATCCGAGAAGCACATCGAGTCTGCATCGTCGTCCTCTTCTCTCTTCCTTTGTCTCTTTCTCAATCTCTCAAGGTTCCTTTTTAGGGATTCATTTTTGGTGGCTAATCAAGGCTCTTCCAAGGCTGCTTATTCTGTCTCTTAATGTTATATTTATACTTTAGAAGCCCTAAGATTGATATAGAGTCGAAACGGTCCGAAAAGGCTTGCAAAACTTAAGTTTTAGTGTCAGCCCGATGTAAGCCACAATCGTGGCCATTGCCTAACCCTCTTTATCACAATTATGGGCCAAAGTGCATGATTGTGGCCTGAGTCCTATCAGCTCACCTCTTTCTGTCATGATCGTGGCATAATAAGGCCACAATTGTGGGCTATGATTTTTGCCCAAAACTCCTAGAAACTTCTCCGTTCTTTGCCGTTTACCCTAAAACACTAACAAACATATCAAGGTACCTCAAAAATATAACATTTAAGCTCAAAGCCTCATACTAACTCATAAAAACATTTAAATAGATAAACTAACACAATTAAACCTAAATACACACTAAATTCCTAACAAATTAAACCCTAAAGCGTAATGCAAATCATAACTTTCAGAACCACCCAAATTGATCTTGGTCTAATAATGTTGGGAATCAATTGAGAACTCAAGGCACACCAGAATTTCAATGGGACAAGCTCAACTCATTGGAATCTAAGATGGACAAGTTAATAGATGTCATGAATTCCAAGTTCATGAGCTAAGATGAGACTTAGAAGAGGATAGAAGCAAAATTTGATTAAATAGTAAAGAATTATGCCTCTTTAATTCATAGTCTGGAGGTTTAATTGGGCTAGTTAGCCAATGTATTGTCTACTTAAAGTGTGAGGAGCCTTCTGAGCAACACAGAAGCAAATCAAAGGGAGCAATTGAAGACCATCACACTCTAGAGTGTGAAAAAGTTGTAAGAACTAGCAAAAAAAAAGTTAAACCCCACCATGTAGAATAATAAGAGAAGAAGGAAAAGGATGATGAGAAGAATGAAGATCCTCCCTATGTTCCTCCTCCCTCATGCCCAACAAAGATTCCATTCCCATAAAGGCTTTAGAAGAACAAATTGGATACACAATTTGCAAAGTTTGTGGAAAATGTACAGATCAACTTGTCTTTTGTGGAGGCTTTGGAACACATGCCCGAGCATATGAAGTTCCATATAGATATACTATCAAACAAGCAAAATTCGGAGGACAACTAAATGGTTTCTCAAACAGAAACCTGCAGCTCCATCATCACTAACCACATGCCTTTAAAATTGAAGGACTCAGGGAGTTTTATGATACCTTGTATTGTTGGTGATTTAGATTTTACTAAATGCTTATATGATTTACGTGCAAGCATAAATCTTATGAAGAGGACCTATACATTGAAGAGGATAAAAATTGTCCACTCATTTTCGGTAGGTCATTTATGAATATAGGGGAGCTTTGATTGATGTTCATAAAGAGAAACTCATCCTTCAGATCAGTGACGATCAAGTAAAGTTTAATATGAACAAAGTATTAAAGAATTTGAAGGAAAGCTGCTCTTGTATAAAGATAGACATTGTAGATGAATACACCAAAGAGCAAGAGGAGAGCCATAATGAAGAAGTGAGTTTTGAGGAAGTTGAAAGTGAGGGAGAAGGGGAAAGGGAGGAGTTGGGTGTTCAATCACATAATGTAATATGCTATTTCGATTGTGGTTCTGTGTAATGTGTTGTACATGCATTTAATAAAAGTATACTCTATTTATGGTATACTAGAGTAATTTAAGCGTTTAAATGTATTATTGAGCATATAACGAAGATCATAGATAGACCAAAGATGGTTCTGGACTAGACTAGAAATTTTTCAAAAAATTTCTGAAAACTCTAAAAAGCTACTAAATAAGCCTGAATGAGTTTTAAAAGCCCTGAAATGTGCTTTGGAGATTTAGGTGACACTTTTGAATAAAATTTAGACAATTTCAATGATTTTTGAATTTAATCCAAAACTTATTCCTAACAACCAAAAAATTTACCAAACATTTTTGAAATATGATGAATAGCTCCAAAATTAGGATTGGAGTCCTTAAGAACTAAAATGGGTCCAAACAGAGGTTGTTTGAATAGAATTCAGGTAATATGAAATTATTGGACTTTATGCCCTTTGGAACATAATGGGTATTGATGATTTTAAACCCATTTGAAATTTTTAAAAGCATCCAATCAATAAGTATTGAACTTAATTATAGTATTTCATGGTCAATTTGATGATATGATAGTTATAGAATATTTTCAAATTTTAATTCGGTTAATAGGTGAATTAAACTCATTAAAGGGTAAAATGGTCTTAATAGATTAATGAGTCACACTTAATGACCAATGAAAAAAATGACGTGTGTGATGAGTCATTAGAGATGACCAATGAGAGAATGACATGTGTGTGATGAGTCATTAGAGATGATCAATAGGAAAGTGACATGTGTAAAGCATTAAAGAGTATAAAAAGCATGAATTAAGACATAAGTTAATTCTTTTGGTGGGTGAAGATGAGAGTAGCCATAAGAGAGAAAAAAACAAAAGAAGAGAGACCAAGGTGTGGCCGACCTTTGTTGGAGAAGGGAAAGGAAAAAAGAGAAATAAATAAAGGAAAAGAAAAAGAAGAAGAGGGAGCCTCAGTTATGCAATGGAGAAATGATCCAAAGAATTTTTCATGACCTTTTACCTCCAATCAAACGTCCAATAAGATCCCATATCAATCTAAGTGAAGAAGAAGAAGAAACTAGGTTTGTAAGCTTTCGAGTTTTGTTAAAAAATTAGATTTGTTATGTTATAGTTCAGATTTGGTTTTGATGGTATGAATTACGCCCTTATGATATGATATGAAGGTTTTATAACATTGGAAGTGATTAGGGGAAGAAAATCAAGAACAATAGTATGTGGAACCTTGGTCAAATTTGGTCAAAGGAAAGATCCATTGCCTTAATTTTGCCAGTTGATGATTTAAGATTAACGAATGGCATTAGGAAGCCAGTTCAATGATGAAAGAATGGAAGAAAATTTATGGAAATGATTAAAGGAAATTTAATCCTGGGCTAGGCTTTTTAATATGATATGATCCAAAATTTTATTTTGATGTTATATGATGTTTATAGCATGATTTTGATGCTAATGGAGTAAAGACATGAAAAAGAATTGATTTGGAATTGGTTTTGGTTTTGGTTGAAATTCAGCCAAGGGTGCGTGATTGTGTAAAAAAATTTTAATGAAATTTTATAGCTTAAATATGTATATTAAAATGTCATGGAAATGAATTTGAATTGGTTTTAAGTGTTGGGAATCAAATGGAATTGAATTTGAAAAGTTTTGTGTAAAATATGTTAAGTTTAGCCTTAAAGGCATTTTTGGTATAAAAGTATGGTTATGACGTAATAACCATGTGAATGTGATTAAGGATGGTCATTAAGTGTAGTTGTGGCATTGGAATTATTAAATGAAGTGTTATGTTATTATTTGGAAAAATAATAATATATGGAGTGTAAGTGGAAAGTAATGAAGTTGAAATGGTTTATGGTGTATTTGGTTGAAAAATGTGTTAAAGGGTTGAATGTATTTGTAATAGGTTTTTGGATCGGAAAACAAAGCCAAATGAAGGATATCAAAGTAGTGAAAAGGAAACTAGCAAGTTGTGAGTGTATTTTAATTGTTTTATATGAATAAATTCTTTGCAAAATAATTGATGACATGTGATTTAAATTGTACGATTATGGATTTTATGTGAATGATACATTACAAGTGAATATTGCTAGTATAAGTTTATATTTTAGCAATATATGAATTGAAGTTTGAAAATTGAATTTCATACAATTTGAAGTTACATTGATATCGTGTTATTGGTTGATAAAAAGGATATGGTTTTTAATCTATGATACATCGTTAGGTTTTATAAGTGTTATTATACCGGTGTATTGTAGTTAACCTACTACAGGTAAGTGATTTAGAACTAGTTTTATAACTAGTGGTTAACTAGTTGCGGGTAAGCGATGTAAAACCAACTTTGTAACTATCAGTGTATAGAAGTTAACCTAGTGCGGGTAAGTGATGTAAAATCAACTCCATAACTAGTGGTTAACCAATTGCAAGTAAGCGATGCAAAACCAACTCTGAAACTATCGATGTATAATTGTTAACCTAGTGCAGGTAAACGAAGTAAATCCAGCTACGTAACTAGTGATTAATCAATTGTAGGTAAGTGATGTAGAACCAGCTCCGTCACTTTTTGCCTAAAAGTACCATATGGCAAAGAAGTTAGTGGCGGGCTATGTCGTGTAAGAATGTTTATGACAATAATAATGCTGCCACTATTTATTTTTAAAAGTAATTTGAGAGGTACTGTATGGTACCAATTCTAATGGTTGGCTTATTTTCAATATAAAAGTTTTCAGAAAACTTATTACCACCACTATTAATTATTTAAGGAAAATTGAAAATTGAAACTTTTATATTATGAGCTTAATTTCGAAATAGTATTTCAGACAAATTAAAATTGTGCTTTATGAAATGTTTTTATTACCGGATTTTATGATGCACGAGTGAATTTTTGTGGCAATTATTTTACCATAAGCTTTCTTATTATATAAGAATATTTCAGTTATGTTGTTATGAAAAGTATAAGTTTTAGTAAAATGATTAACACTCACTGAGCTTATTTAGCTTACCCTTATTTTTATGTTTTTAAATAAACCACCCTAGGTATGTGTACAGGCGCTACAGTAGCTGGGATCCCACCGCATAATTAGTTCTATTGTCGGGTGCTGATGTGCTTGTGTCATTTTGCTATATATATGTTTTCACAAAATTGGCTTAATTACTTGCATATATGGTTTAAATTATTTTGAAAAAGGTTTAAAAGTGTGATCTTGTAATATTTTTGGTATTGTAAAATATTGAGAATTATTTTTTTGTGCTTACTTATGATGTGGACCTGAGGTCCCATTTCAGAAGTTAAGATGGTATATGAAATATTCGAAGTGTTTTAAATCGTGTTATGTAGGTTTTTGATATTTGGGAATCTTAGAAAAGTAGCCATTATGCTGTCGAAATTTTTAGTGAAATGTTTTTTAGAAAAATTTTCCACTATTTTTCACACTTTTAACTTTTAAAGTATAAAAGGCTTTTAACAATTGAACGACTTGGCTTTGTGGGAACCCTTTTGTTGTATTAGATATTGATTAGAAGGTTATCGTAGGGTCTTTAGGAGGGCTTCACTCCTGAAAGGGGAACGTCGGGATGGTTCCTTTCACATGAAGAGATCTTAATGAGAATGGAAGCATTCATGCCACCCTCCATTATAAAGCCACCAACTCTTGAGTTGAAGCCTTTACCTACACATATTAGGTATACCTTTCTAAGTGAGGATCAAACTTTACCCATCATTATTTCAAATCAGCTAGATGGGGAATAAGAAAGCAAGATAGTAGAGATAATTTGGAAAAGGATGAAGTCCATAAGGTGGAAAAAATTTGTATAAAAGGAATAAGTCTTAATGTGATGATGCATAGGATTAACCTCATGTAAGGAAGTAAAGCAGTGAGAGAAAGACAATGAAAGTTAAATCCTCACATAAAAGAAGTGGTCAAGAAGGAGGTGCTAAGTTGTTAAATGTGAGTATCATTTACCTAATTTTCGATAGTGATTAGGTCAACACAATACAATGTGTACCTAAGAAGGGAGGTATGACAGTAATAGAGAGTGAAAGTGGTGAGATGATCTCTACTTGAATGGTCATAGGTTGGAGAGTGTGCATTGATTACAGGAAGCACAACAAGGTGACTAAAAAGGATCACTTTCCTCTTCTATTTATTGATCAAATGATAAAAAGGGTGGCTAGCCATGTATTCGTTTGCTTCCTTAATGGATACTTAGGGTATAATCAAATTTTTATTCACCTAAAAGATCAAGAAAAGTCCACTTTTATGTGTCCTTATGGAACATTTGCCTATAGACGGATTCCCTTTGGGTTATGTAATGCTCTAGCAACTTTTCAATGGTACATGATGTCTATTTTTATTAATATGATTAAGGACAATGGAAACTTTTATGGATGATTGTTAAATTTTTAAAGACTTTTTTTTATCACTGCTTAACAAATTTAGATGAAGTTCTTCAAAGATGTAAAGAGTTACCCTTGGTTTTAAATTGGGAGAAATGCCACTTCATGGTACATAAGGGAGTAGTTTTGGGACATAAGATATCTTGTCAAGGTATATAAGTGGATAAAGACAAGATAGAGGTCATTGAGAAGCTTCCACCATTGGTTAATGTCAAAGGTGTTCGAGCACTCTTAGGATATACGGAATTTCATCACTCATTCATTAAGGACTTCTCTTTAATTGCTAGAGCTCTTACTAATCTTTTAGTTGAAGATATGCCTTTTATATTTGAATATAATTGTTTATTTTCTTTTAATAAGTTAAAGGAGGCACTTACCTTAGAACCGATCTTGATATCACCAGATTGGAAGTTGCCATTTGAAGTCATATGCGATGCTAGCGACCAAGTTGTGGGTTATGTGTTAGGACAATGGAATGGAAAAAAGGCTTTACACTATTTATTATGCAAGCAAGACATTGACAAGGCCTAACTAAATTACACTACTACTAAAAAGGAGTTGCTAGCAGTGGTGTTCAAATGTAACCAGCTTCAGTTTTACCTTTTGGGATTTAAGGTACTGATCTTGTCTCACTAAAGTATCTTTTCACTAAAAAGGATGCAAAATCAAGAGTTATCTAATGGGTGCTTCTCCTACAAGAGTTTGATATTAAGATTAAAGATAAGAAAGAAGCAAAAAATATGGTAGCTGACCACTTATCACATCTTGAAGTAGGGGAATTACAATAAAGTGATGACATCAATGAATGATTTTTAAATGAAACCTTGATGTTGCTAAACCATCTATGGTACCATGGTATGCTAATATAGCAAATTATGCAGTAGGTGATATCCTTCCCCTTGATTTGTCTTATCAATAATGAAAATGATTCTTGTGTGAGTGTACTCATTACTTATGGGATAAACTAATACTTTATAGAACATATGCTTATGGTTTCATTAGAAAATTTATTATGGAGGAAGAAATGTTAGACATATTAACACATTGTCATGAATTCACTTATGTAAAGCGTTATGGAGTGAACAAGATGACAACACGAGTATTAAAATATGGTTTTTATTAGGTGCACTTGTTAAAGTATGCTCATGACTTTGTAGCACAATGTGATAAATGCCAATGAGTAAGGAACATCTCTAAAAGATATGAAATGCAATGTCTAACATTTTGGAAGTTGAATTGTTCAATATGCGGGGACTCGACTTCATGGGACCATTCCCATCCTCCATGGGGAACACTTATATCTTAGTCAGAGTTGATTACATATCACAATGGGTTGAAGTAATGAAGACTTCAACTAATGATGGAAAGGTGTTCAGAAATTCATTAAGAGGTTATTTAATAGATTTGGAGTGCCACGAGCCATAACTAGTGGTGGAGGAGCACATTATGGAGGAGCACATTTTTGTAATAAATCTTTTGATGCTCTTCACAAGAGATATGGATTCTACCATCATGTTACCACACTATACCATCTGCAAATAAGTAAGGAAGTGAAGGTTGTCAACCATTAGCTGAAAAGAATATTAGAGAAGGTGGTCAACAATTTAAGAGAAACTTAGGCATTAAAGCTTGATTATGTTTTATGGGCTTATTGAACCACATTTAAGACTTCAATAAGTATGAGCCCATTTTGGAATGTTTATGGAAAGGCTTGTCACTTACCTATGGAGTTAGAGTATAGGGCATATTGGGTGATAAAAGTCTTGAATTTTGATTGGAAGAAAGTTGGTGAAAAGTGACTTCTAAAGCTGAAAGAGCGAGAAAAACTTTGATTGAATGCTTATGAGAATGTCAAGTTCTGTAAGGAAAAAATTAAGAATAACATGATTATCATATCAATGAAAAGGAGTTCAAGGTAGGAGATGTGGTGTTATTATTTAACTCATGATTGAATTTGTTTCAAAGAAAGTTTTAGTTGCAATAAAGTGGGCCTTTCAAAGTAACCCACGTACTCAAACATGGAGCTTTGGAGTTAAAGAACAATAAAAGGCAACTTTCAAGGTGAATGGACATAGATGTAATCTGTATCTCAGAGGAGTCTTTTTATAAGAAAGGGAAGTAGTTTCTTTCCTTTCACTTCATTAAACAAATTTGAATGATGAATAGTTAAACTAATGACCATAAGTTAGCATCTTATGCTAGGTATTTTGTAAATTCTTGCATATAGGTTTGTTATTTTCTTGTTTTTTGAGTGATTTTGATTGTTGAATCTCATATTTGGAAAGGTGCTAAAGGTTAGGTAACAAGTTCCAAAGGATACACAAGGAAAATAGTGCAAAACATGGCAAAATTAGAGTATTCCATACATGTCATGATCGCATAGTGAAAGGAAGAACTCTTTATCAGAGTCACGATCATGAGAGATGAGAATTGGGCTTCACTATCGTGATATGCATGATAATGAAAGCCCCATTTTTTCCTTCTTTTCAATCCCTAACCCTTTAAATACTTGTTTTCTCTTCTTCTACCTTTCATATTCTCTCTCTAACTAGTAGCCACCTTCATAGCTCTCTACTTTCTCTCAAATCTCTCTTCACTTTCACTCGGTTTTTCACTCTTTTCTTTCATATTTCTTCTAGATTATCATTACTTCCACACAAATCTAGTGATTCCTACCCAAAGCCACATCTTTTAAGTGGGTTTTGCAAGATTTTCTCTACATGTTCTCTCTTCCACATTTTTAGGTTATGTTCTATGTTTTCTTGTGTTTTCTTTGTTGTTTTTGCATGTTCTACTCTCCATCATAGCTCTAATAATCAATCAAATCACAAAATGCTTAACTCCTAAAGGGAAAGTGAAGGTGTTTGACAATGATGCACATGGTTTAGCCAAGTATTTTGGAGAGCCTTTTCCAATCTTCTATGAAGAAGGTAAGAAATTCCAAAGCCTTTATTCTAAAATCATTACTGCACCTTGTTATTTTGATTTTATTTTCTTAAAAGATTTAGATTTGAAACAAAAAGTTGAGACCTTAAATGCTAAAATTCAATAAGTGATATGTGTTTAAATTTTGATTCATTTGATATGCTACACTTAGTGATTAATGCCTTAGAAATGCTTAGGATACTCACTTTAATTTATATTTGATTATAGGTACATTTCAGAATTAAAGGAGCTAAAGTGACCCTAATACATTTTCATTGTCCATAATCTATTGATTCATAGAGTAAGGACAAGAAGAGGATTGAAAGAAGGGACAAAGAATTTCAAGTGAAGTTTCATGCTTATACCTAGTCAGTTGCTTCTCACACCAATGTCTAAGAATGCACACAACAGCTCCTATGAAAGGTGACCAAGTGCTTCTCACGATGAAGCCTTCTTCCAGCTGTTTCTTATAGTTTCTCATGCTTCCAGCCATCTTTCCTTTTAATTCACCAACATTTAACTTATAAAAAGACAAAGGAGGATGGTAGTATTTAGAATAAAGAAATGAAAATGGATTTAAAATACTGGAATGTTTCTCATGATTGTGAGAAGCAAGTCATGGGTGTGACTTGTTAAGTTACATCTTTGAGGTCTTCTCACACCCATGAGTGGTTGGAATGCTTCTCATAGTCATGAGAAGCAAGTCATAGGTATGACTTGTTAAGTCACATTTAACGTCCCAATATCCTATGTTAGGGGTCCCAGAAAAGTGTATACTGAGCAATTAGAAGTGCATTTCATGCATCATATAGCATATTTCAATATGTAAATTGTGTTGAAATTCATGAAATAATTGTACATGCATTCATTGACATTTTTCAGGTATAAATGAGTTATAAATGCGAATAAAATGTGAATTTTGGTTTTTATGTGTTGAAAATTGATTTGGAGACTATGAATAGCATTTCGAAATTTTTGGTGAATTTTAGGAAATTTCCAAAAATTTGGAGTATTTTTGGATTAGAAAAAATAATGAAATAATGGACCAATTATAGCGTGACACGTGGGCTAAGTATGTAGTGGCAGTTGGCTCACATGCAAAAGTGACATGTGGCAGTGAATTAACAACACACGTTGCGTTGTTTTTAATATGGAAAATGACTATCATTTGTTCTCCATCGAAAGCATGCAACACTAAAACTTTCCTTGTTCTTTGTTTAACCACTGAAGCCCTGCCTTTCATTTTCATTGCTGGAATTCGTTGAAGAATCAAGTAAGGGACTTTGTTGATGTTTTACTGTTGTAAATGAACACATGCATGAGTGGGTTAGGAAGTGTAGTTTCTGTGATATTAAGTGATGAACGAGTTAGATGAAAATTTGTGAAATAGGAAATTAGCAGAAAGTATATAAATAGATTTGTGAAGCAGTTATAAACTATAGAAAATGATGGTGGAATGTTCATAGTGTTCATACTTTGTTCTTCTATTTACTGTTGTTATATATGAATGTATTTGAGAGTGTTTAGAAATGATTTAAAGTTGGGAATTTTTCTAAAATCAAGTAAATTGTGTTTTTAGATTTACTGAGTACAGTAAAATGATTTATGATGATGGGTAATGATTGAAAATGAATGCATGCAAGAGTTGGAGAGGCAACAATTTGGTGATAGTGATGAATAATGTATTTGGGTAGTGAGAATCTGAAAGAAATTTAGACAAGTGCAGAAAACTGGAATGATATCACTGATCATGCTTCGGTATTTTGGCTATATTTTGACTTGTAGATTTCCAAATGAGTTGATTCTTAATTCAAATTAAATTAGAGACATATGACTACATTTTTAATGAAGTAATTGAATTTGAAATTCGTCCTTAAAAGTCTTGAAATTTGGCTTGAAGTTAAGAGTTGTGTTCTATTGAGGTATAAGAAATAGTATGGAGTATTTTGATTATAACTTGTACAATAATAAACTAAAAAGTCTGAATTGGATGCCATTAGAAATGTAAGACATAGAGGAACTTGTGATTAGAAGAAAGTTTTGCCTAAAAACGTCTACTCCTAGGTCAAAAATGGCAATAAAGAAGGAACAAAACATAATAGGTCACACGATCGTAACTCTGCTAAAGCATGAAGGAAGTAGCGATTGTGCATCACACGATCATGACTCTATTGATGAAGGAAGAAAGTCACGATCATCATGCACAAGCATGATCGTGACCCGAGATGCTTTATCAAAGGGTGATTTTTTGGATGTTTTTCAACATAATTCAAGTATGCATGTTAGCATATGATGTATGTAGGAGCTCTTAAATGATTTAATTGATGTTGACTGAAGGGATTACAGTGAATAAAAGGAGTATTAAGGATTAAACAATTTGGAAGGTGTTGTAATTGATTATAAAGAGTAAAACATACCTGAGAAATTGTCATTAAACATGCATGTTACATGATACCTTCATAAATGTATTTATGACTAATAATGCATATGAGTGACATATAAATGTATTTGATTATATATAGAAGAGCAAGTAGACCGACCACTTCTAGATATTGCTGGAATTTTGAGGCATTAAGCAAAAAGGGAGCAATTGTGAGTAACCTAGACAGTCTCACTCAATTAATGGTTTGTTTTGATTATGCTTGAATTATCTTATGAATATGTGATTGATTAGACTGATTTCAGACATGAAGGTCTGAAGATTCTAATTTGTTGAATGTGATATTGAAGTGCTCCTTGTATGTGAATTGGATGAAATAAATGTTACTCAACAATCTTGTTGAATGTCGGACCAGAGTCTGATGATAAATGTGTTCTGAATGTGAATGTGAAATCATGTCATTGATTGAGAATATGAAAATGTGAACCATTCCATTGCATGAATGCATGAAAGATAAAGGCAGTTATGACTAGATTTGCCAATGTAAAGAGCTTAAAGCTCATACTGTGATCAGAGCCTTAAGCTCAGTTGTGAAAGTACCCAGTATCTACTAAGGGATATGGGACATTATCTGATACAACTCGGTATCCACAAGGGATATGGGTTAGTAAAAAATACACTTAGTCACAACAACAACAATAATAAGTGAAAGTGAGTCTCACGAGCATTTCATATACATTGTAATACGTGTGTTTGATTGATTACAATGTATTATTATCTTGTATTTGAATGAGAATGTGATATGTTAAATGTGATACTTTATGTATATACAAAGATGTGAAATATATGTTACATGTATTGATGTGATTTATGAATTGAGTGAACCATCAATGATGGTTACCTCATTGAGTTCACAAAACTCACCAAAATTGTAACATTGACAATTTTATGTTCAAGATAGAGCGACGACTAGCTACTAAGACTATATTTTGGTTTAAGTTATGGCTTAAAGGTCGATCAGTTGGGGAAAAAAGGTTAGTTTTTTGGTTTTTATTTAGTTCCTCATTGATGTAGCATATTTTGTAAATTGAATTGTGAGTTTTGATAGGCTGACAATATATCCATATGAAATGCTACATTGTAAATAATGGTTTATAGTATGAAATGAGGAAATTTTGAATTTTAAATAATGTATTATTTTTTATTTTACTTATGATGCCATTTTGGAAAGTGAAGGTGAGATAATTAACTCGCCATTATTATAGATTATATGCTAGAATGTCCACAGGGTGTTCCGGTATGTAATTTATGGTAGTGGGGTGTTACATCACATCTATGAGGCCTTCTCATGCCTGTGAGAGGCCACTTATGGGTGTGAGAAAACCAACTATCCCTTTTTGTGGCTAGGTGTCCTAATTTCTAAACCTAGTTTTTACTACATAAGGAAGGAGTGTGATGGCACAAACAGGAAGTCATTCGGGAGAAGAGAGAGCCACAAGCATTGTTTCTCTTCGTTCTTCATTCTTTCATCATTTTTCAACTCTGACAGTGGCAATGGAGGTTAAAGTCGATGGTGAGAGCTTGAGGATGGAGATGGAGGGCTAAGCGTCCATGTCGATTTTATTGGGGATGTCAACAGCATGTCACGGTTAAGTCATTTTGTCATATTAACATGGAATTTCTGTTTGGATTGTTATGTTGTTTATGTTTTTTTGAATGGGTTTTGTGATGGATGATCTTAATATGTTATTTTGATTGTTCTATTTCAAAAATATTGTTATAACATCGATTGTAATTCTTAATCGTTATTTTTAATGTTTGTTAGTAGCATCTAATGATCCCGTGTCATTAGGAACAGCTTAACTTAGGTTACATAACCCGAGCATATAAGGTTACTACCTATACTGATCGTTTTCCACTCCGTAATGCGGTGGCCAAATTAAATCTAGAGATCGTATCCTAAGTTGTTCGGTAGTTAGGTTTAATTAATGATCGTATCTTCATTAAAAACAACCTAAGGGACCGAATTAGTAGAGCATTTTATTAGTCTCAGATCAATAAAGAGAGTTGCAAAGACATTAGGATGATGAAATATGCTTTATCGTGATTAGGCCGAGATTAAACCTAGAACTGGACCTTAACCATATTCAACACTTAAATCATTTCTGACTACTTTCTTTAATTTGTTTTCGACAGTTTAATTTGATTTTATTTTCTAAGTTAATTAAAATCTAAACCCCCCCTTTTGTTATATTTTCCTAGCATCCATTATTTTTGTTAAGAAAATTAACCAAACATTCCCTGTGGATTCGGTCCCAACTCACCCTAACTATAAAATTTAGTATATAGAGTCAGGTAAATTTGCAACATACTCGACATGCGCTGTCAATAAGACAAATTTATACATTTTGATTATCCTGTGTGTAAAAAAATGAACATTGAATTTTACACTGCTTTATATTATGATTCTCGTCAGTTAGATAATTTTTGGTTTCTATTGCGTGGAAAACTTATGGAGGAAATATGTGGTTTTCCAAAATCAAAAATTATTGAAAAACATGAAAATTTTCATACTACCTAATATTGGAAACAATTAATGATGTTGGATGGGTTTAATCCAAAAAATGCACCTAATGATGTTATATCAAATCCTAAACACTTATTACTACAAAAATTCATATGTCAAATTGTTTTTCTTAAGACTCAAAGTAATAAGTGTTCTACAAAAGATTTATTTATCCTTTGGTGCATCGACTATAAGATTCAAGTTTGTACATCAACCCATATTTTTCAAACGATAGTTACTTCGCTTAATAAGAAAAGTAGTTATTTAGGTATGGGTTTTCTTGTTACTTGATAGTTTTGTATTAGTGTGTGTTTTTCTAAGTATTTGGCATGTGTTTCTTGCATAATAGGTTATTATGGTTGTGTTTTAGGATTTATTTTGTATGTTTTTGTTTAGTTTGATCTTATTGTGTTCTTTTATGTTTCATATTGATTTAGGGTAAGAATTGATTATTTTGATGTAGAAATGGAGGTGACAACCTTTGTGATTGAGCTAAAGACCAAGAGAGGAGAAGAGAAGAGGAAGACTTATAATGCAAGAACCCACGATCATGGGTACATAGCCCAAAGATACACGCAAGGTTCAATTTATGTTTAGGTTTTCTGGACTATATAAGGTTTTAAACCCCTATGGACGAAAGAAGAGGAGATAGCTTCAGTGTAGACTAGCTCCTTGAGTAAAAACGCAGGTTTAGAGTTATAACAGAGGTGGAGAATCCAGGTTTTTCATCCACAATTAGGAAAAGAGCAATCCAATGTTGGATTTTCCAGATTAGGGAAAAGAAGAGGAGGAGTTTTCTTCATTTAGTTTTTGTTCGTTTTTTTCTCTTATAGCATTTATATGATAGATTATTTGATTGTTGGGGATGTTATAGACACCATGAGTGGCTAATTTATTTTTAGAGATTGCTGTTGAACTTCTTGTTGAACTCTTATTTTGTTTATTTGAATAAATGAAGCTTTTGATGATTGTTGAATTTATACCTTGCAATAGATTAAGAGATTGAGTTGGGTAATCTATGTAGGATTGTACAATGAGAATTGACATTTCTATAGACCTACATTCATTAAGTTAATTGATTTATTAAAAGAGAGATCTTGGCTAATTAAATTGATCACCCATAGGATAACTTAATAACTAGTTGAATTGCTGGATTGATTTTGTAGATTAAGAGATTGTTTAATCATCTCTATTTTATTTGGCTAGGGATAATTAATTACACCTTGAGAGAGGATAATTAATACATTAGTACTTTTTAGGTGAGGCACAATTCAATTAATAATATAGTAAGGAAATAAAATAAGAAAAAAGTGATCTTTAGTTGTTAAAATATTGAATTCCAAGCTTTGCATTTTTGCACTAACATTTGTGCATCGTTAGTCGTTTAATTTAATTTAATTTTCCATTTTATTTCCATTTAAAATTTTGGTTCTTAAATAAAGATCAATCTAAATTAAGTGGTGCCTAAGCACAATCCTTATGGGATCGATATCTTCTTTTTATTACAAGTTGCGACCGTATACTTGCAATTTTGGGCATAAAACGAGTAGTGTGTTTCATAATCAACCAGTTTTTAGCGCCGTTGCTAGGGATTGTTTGTTTAGCATCTTGTTTAGTTTATGTTACTTTTATTTAAGAGTTTTTGATACTTTTTCTTGTGTATTTACAGGTGCATGAACATAAGGAGCACACGAAGATTGACTGAATTTAACAACAAAGAGTTATCTGGTATCATAAGATACGAATGCCAGTTAAGAAAAGCAAAGCTTCGTGATATTATACAAAGAAATATGGCAGAAGAAGGAGAGCAAGGAGGAGATGAGAGCACATTGATGGACTTTATGAGGCCAAGTTTTAGTCCTCAAGGAGTTGCGAGGCCAACGATTCAAGCTAATAATTTTGCGATCAAATTGGCACTCCTCAATATACTTTAAAATGGTGTACAATTTTATAGGCTGTCTAATGAAGATCCCTATGCCCATATCAAAAATTGTATGGAGATCTACAACACCTTCCGATTTAATAGGATGTCTGACAATGCCGTGAAGTTGCGGTTATTTTTTTCACTTTGAGAGATCAGGTGAAGGCTTGTTAAAACTCACTCAATTCAGGGCAGATCAATATTTAGGAGCAGCTAGCTCAAGTATTTCTCGCGAAATACTTCCCGTTGACCAAGACAATAAGAATCATAAAGGAGATCATAAATTTTTAGTAGAGTGATGGGTAGTTTCTATATGAAACCTGGGAGAGGTTTAAAGAATTGCAAAGAAGTTGTCCCCACCATAACCTTCCGAGGGAGTTCTTGTTGCAAACATTGGTGTAAATCAGAGCATGATAAGAACCATAGATGTAGCTAGTGAAGGTTTTTTGATGAGAAAGACTATTGATATAGCTCATGACCTTTGGAAGAGTTGGCGAGTAATAGTTGCATGTGGTCAAGTGAGAGGAGTAAACAGGGACAAAAGGAGCAAAAAGGTATGATCCCGATTAACTCTGTTACAGCTTTACAGGCATAGATCACAACCCTTACCAAGCAGTTAAGTAACATACAAGGAGAGTCTTCACCTACGGCAAAAGCGATGCAATTATAGTGTGAGTTATGTGGGCAAAACAACCATGGCTCAACTGAATGTTTCTTATTGGGAGCCAGTGGTACATAATAGGTAAATTACTTATGCCAGCTACAAAAAGGTAATAATCTTTACTCTAACTCTTACAATTCGGGGTGGAAAAACTACCTAAATTCTTCTTAGAGTACTAATAATACAGGTGGGCAAGCGAGTCTGCAAGGACTTCCTAGATTTCAGCAAGATCAACTTGGATCGATGGAGAGCTAAATGGACAAGTTGATAGATGTTTATGTGTCCAAACTAGTAGCTCAATAAGTGAACCAAAAGAGGATGTTTTTGAGCCAAGAGGAAAGTCAAAAGAGGATGGAGGCAAAGTTTGATCAGATCGTGAAGAATCATGCCTCATCTATCCACAACTTAGAGGTTCAGGTAGGTCAACTTGCTAATGCTTTTTCTTCTACAAGTGCATGTAGCTTATTGAGTAATACTAAGGCCAACGCAAAGGAACAGATCATGGCCATCACTTAGACCTAGGAAAAAGAACTTGAACGTGTGAAGGAAGACGGAGATAAAGGAAAAGGACAAGTAATTATAAAATTCCTTCAAAGTGAACTCGTAATTGAGCCAATCAAGAAACCTCAACTTAAAATTCCATACCCTATTTTAGCCCAGCAGAAGTCAATTTCAAGTAGGGCAACGAGGAATGTTAAGGAGGTTGAATCAAACAAGGTTGAGGACATAATAGAAAAACTACAAACAAAGCTCACACTAAAGGAATCAGTCAAGAAGAAGGTTAAGGAGCATAAAGCAGAAGGAAACCCTAATATAGCACAGAAGAAAGAGGACCCAGGGGATTTTTACATTCCTTGCAGTATCAATGGAGACAGGGCATTCGCGAATTTAGGAGTAAGTATCAATATGATGCCCTATACCTTTATTCAGAAGTTAGGGTTAGGAGAGTTAGAACCCACAAAGATGCTAGTAAAAACGGCCGACAGAACAGTTCATCAACTAAAGGAGATTATTAAGAATGTGCAAGTACAAATTGATAAATTTATCTTTCCTACAGATTTCTACATATTGGATATTGGAGAAGATGTGGAAACTCCTATGGTCCTTGGACGACCGTTCTTGGCCACTTCTCGCTTAATAATTGACGTTATTAGGGGTGAACTAACTCTGAGGGCAGGAAAGCAGCAAATAACCTTCAAAGTGTCAAAGAAAGGCAACAGTTCTCCTCTACCTCAAACTAATATCAAGGAAACTAAACCTCGAGGACAATGGGAAGATATTAAGGATCTTGGGAATGCATTCAGAAAGAAACAATCGCTTAGAAGAAGGCGAAGGAAGGGGAATCACAAGGAAGGTGGAATCCATAGCACGATAACTCATATGCAAATTTTGAGATCAGTGACTGCAATAACATGGCACCATTCATTTGAACCACCTTAAGCATAAGGAGAGCATCAAGCTATTGATGTTAAAAGAATCATTGCATGGGAGGCATCCCATGAAATTTTATTTCCTTTTGATTGTCTTTGTTTACTATTTGCTTGATTTATCTGGTTGTGATTACATTTGATTTGAATTTGTTAGTGTTCATTTGGATTTTGTTTAAGTTTTAACTTGTTTTCTCTTCAAATTTCTTATTGGTTAGATGATTTGGATGTGTTTGTAGGTTGCGTGAATGTAGAGAATGCATGCTAAGCTTGGAAGAGGGTTAAGAAGTTCGAAAAATTGGAGTATCCCATGACTGTGGGAATTAATTGTTTCCCACGACCGTGGGAAGGCTTTCCAAAAAGTTTCTGGATCCTTAACCCACGATCGTGGGAATGAGGTTGTTTCCTACGACCATGGGAAGGCTCTCCAGAAAGTTTCTGGAGACTTAACCAACGATCGTGGGAATGACAGGGATTCCTACAATCGTGGGAACCCTCATCTGAAAATTTTTTAATTTCCCCACTTCTTTCTTCTTTCTTCTTTCTTCATTCTTCAGCTTTTAACATTCTCTGTCTCTTAAAGCACGAAAACCTACTCTTCCGCTCTCTCCAATTCTTTATCTTTCACTCAAATCTTGGTATATTCTTCACTTCTTCCATCAATTTTTCATTCCTTTACACTTATTTCACATTAATCACTCAAAAATCCAAGGATTTGGGTAAGATTTTCTCTCTTTCTCTCTAAAAGATGAGCTCACCTCTTTTTATTTATTTTGATAGGTTTTTATCTTCCAATGGCTCCAAAGAAGATTGCAGCT
>JANQAP020000276.1:1333325-1343420 GCA_026874005.2 Erythroxylum coriaceum | reverse complement strand
TAGAGCATTCTATTAGTCTTAGATCAATAGTCCAAAAAGAGTTGTAAAGACGTTAGGATGATGAAATATGCTTGATCGTGTTTAGGCTGGGATTGACCCTAGAACCGGACCTTACTTATATTTGACACTTTTCTCATTTTTGATTTATTGCTTTAATTTGTTTTAATAGTTTATTTTTACTTTAATTTCTAAATTGCTTAAAAATCTAAAAGCCCCTTATATTTTCCTTGCATCCATTAATTTCATTATGAAAATTAACTGAACATTCTCTTTGGATTCGATCCTGACTCACCATAACTACAATTTAGTGTGTAGAGGCAAGTAAATTTTGTAGTGCACTCGACACGCGGTGTCAAGCCTCTTGCTAAAATGAACACACGCACACACATAATATAATGCTGAAATATAAAAGTTAAAGAGAGAGAGGAATGATGCTGTCGATTTATACTAGTTCGGCTTATAATCCAAGCCTACGTCCAGTCCTCAAATATCCAACTTGAGTGTTTCACTAAAATCCCAAGTAGTAATTTGAATAGCCTCTTCAAGCTTACGAGTACATATTTTTCAAGGTTCTCCAAGCTTCCAATCTAATAGTATTTAGCTGGCCTCTACAAGCTCTCAACAAATGAAGTTTGCTTGATATCAGCTTCAATAGTTTCTCTCAAGAAGAATTTTCAATTTCTAAAGAACAAGAGATTTGATAATGATATCACATTCAAGAGTATTGATGTTGTTGATGTAATTTAAGACTCTGATATGTTTTTATAAAAGCAATGGCTCTTTCTTAAGTAGAAATCTTCTTCAACTAGTCGTTGCTTCTCTTATATCTTGAATTGAGTTTGAATCTTCAATAGCATATTTGATAAAATCTTCTAGTATCTAGATGTTAAGACAAATGATCATATTACAGAGCTAATTGTGATTTGTAAGATCCTTTCAGATATTATGGAATCATTTCTAATAAATCAGGTAAGTTTATAAGGAGGTTTCTAGAAGAAAGAAAGCATTTATCATATGATTTTATTTCCTTTAGAGAATTAATAGGTTAGCAATAAAAGGAAATAAATCCAATTTGAAAGGTCATCATAAAAAATCATCAAGCCTTGAACTAACAATATTCACTTGCAATGTATCATTCACATAAAACTCATAATCGTACAATTTTAAATCATATGTCATCAATTCTTTAGAAAAGAATTTATTCATATCAAGCAATTAAAATACACTCACAACTTGCTAGTTTCCTTTTCACCTTTTCGAAATCCTTTAGTTGGTTTTGTTTTCTGATCCAAAAACCTAATATAAATACATTCAACTCCTTAATACATTTTTAATCAAATATATCATAATCCATGTCAACTTCATTACTTTCCACATACACTCCATATATACTAATTTTGTTTCTCCAAATAATAACACAACACTTCATTTAATAATTCCAATACCATAAATACACTTAGTGACCATCTTTAATCACATTCACATAGTCATTATATCATAACCATACTTTTATACTAAAAATACCCTTAAGGCTAAACTTAACATGTTTATACTAAACTTTTCAATTCAAATCCATTTGATTCCCAACACTTAAAACCAATTCAATTCACTTCCATGACATTTTAATACACACATTTAAGTTATAAAATTTCATTAACAAATTTATACACAATCATGCACCCTTGGCTGAATTTCAACCAAAATCAATTCTAAATCAACTATTTTTCATTTCTTTACTGCATTAGCATCAAAATCATACTATGAGCATCATACATCATCAAAATAAAAATTTGGATCATATCACATTAAAAACCCTAGCCATGGCCGAAATTTCCTCTAATCATTTCCATGGTTTTTCTTCCATTCTTTGATCATTAAACTAGCTTCCTAATGTCATTCATTAATCTTAAATCATCAAATGGCAAAATAAAACACTTTAAGCAATGGATCTTACCTTCGATCAAATTTGACCAAGGTTCCACCCACTAGTTTTCTTGGTTTTCTTCTCCTAATCACTTCCAATACAATAAAACCTTCATATCACATCATAAGGGTGCAATTCACACCACCAAAACCAAATCTAAAATGTAACCTAATAAATCCAAATTTTTAGCAAATTTAGTATGCTTACCAAACCATTTTCTTCTTCCTCTTTACTTGGATGGCTATGGGATCTTGCTAGAAGCTTGATTAGAGATAGAAGAGCATGAAAAACTCTTTGGATCACTTCTCTATGGCATAGCTGAAGCTCCCTCTTCTCCTTTTTATTTTCCTATTTTTCTCTCTCTTCCTTCCTTTCTCCAACAATGGTCCGCCACACCTTTTTTAAAGAGATAATGTTTTGCTTATTTGCATTTTTTTAATAACTTCTTATATTTACACCTTTACCCAAAACTTCTCTTATTTACACTTTAACCTATGCCATTTGTCACCTTTTGACTGGTTACTTTTCAAACCCATTAATGCATGCTTACCTCATGGAAATATTCCCATGTAATGTACATATGGAATTTGGATGCATTTGGTTTTAAAAAAAGACCATTTTACCCTTTTATGAATTTAATCCATCTACTAACTGAATAAAATTATGAAAATATTCTACAACCATCTTATCATCAAATTGACCATGAAATACTCTAATTAGGGTTAATATTTATTGATTAGATGCTTTCAAAAATTTAGAATGGGTTTAAAATCTTTAATACCCATTGTTTTCTAAAAAAGGCATTTTGGTCAAACAATTTTGGATTACACGAATTCTATTCAAACAACGTCCATTTGACGCGTTTCAATTCCTAGGGACTACAATCCTAATTTCAGAGCTTTTCATTGTATTTTGAAATTGTTTGGTAACATTTTTGGTTGCTCGGAAGAATTTTCATATTGAATCCAGAAATCAATAAATGTCATTGAAATCATTTGAATTTCATTCAAAAGTGTCACTTAAATCTCTAAAGCACATTTTGGGGCTTTTAAAGTTTGTTCGGATTCATTCCATAGCTTTTTGGAGTTTTCATATATTTTCTAAAAAATTTTGGTTAAGTCTAAAACCATCTTCGGTCTATCTGTGATCTCCGTTATAACCTCAATAATACATTTAAATGTTTAAATACTCTAGTATACCATAAATACAGCATACTTATAAAATGCATGTATAACACATTACATAGTACAATAATCAAAATAGAATATTACAATTTCTCCCCTCCTTATAAAAATTTCATCCTCGAAATTTTAAACATAGTCATATAAAAAATACGAATATTGACTTCACATCTACTCTTCGTGCTTCTACTTTATCAATCACTTCATAGGGACCAGCATATTATGGGCTTAACTTGTCATCTTGTCTAAAACAAACTATTCCTTTCCATGATGATATTCGCAAAAATTCTTTGATTCTTAACTTTAAACTCCAAATTCTTCCTCCATTTCTACACCTAGCTTTGTTGTTGATTTTAGGTACTATCACTTTGACCTGAATACTTTTGATCGTATTTGTGGTTATCTAAACTAGTTCAGCCTAACTGATTTTCTTTCATCTATCTCATCCTAATATATCATCATTCTATATAACTATATACTTCCCATCACTTATAGCTTGATTAATCTATCAAATAACTACTTTGGATAGTTATGACATAGGCAGATTTTGTAATTCGATCCTTTATCTCCCATATACTATCATATCCTCTTTGATTTTGCAAAATTACTACCATCAAATCCTTTATAATATGTTTCCATTTCTATTCCCTAATAGGGAGTGGCTGAGCAATTTTTATTAGTTCTTTGGCTCTCAGTCTTGACTTGTTTATTTAACAAGCATTTGAACATATAATTTGCTATCACCCTTTTCATACCTTTTTGATCATAATGTACTTTCAAGGTATGATGCCTCTTTGTGTTCCTCAAATGCGTAGCATACACTAGTGAGTGACTTAACCTAGAATTTCTTTCTTAAGTTCATCCATGACTATTACGCACAATTTTTGACCTAACATCAACATAATGTTACCTCTTAATAAAATGCCCTCAAAATTTGCAACTTATCTCCACATAAAACTCTTTTTTCTAAATCATTGCTTTCTCCTTCTCACTAATAATCAGTTTATTCACAACTTTGCTAACTTAACCATACATCAAACCATCCATTTAACATTATCAAGATTCACATCTACTTAGATTACTATGAACGAAACCTCTAATTGGAGTTCTACACAAAACAATTTTTCTTGTATACTTCTAACTAATAAAAATTTCCTTTCTCATTGTCTTTAATTATGAACAAAACTCAATAATGTTTTTCTTGTATTTCTTATGCCTCACATGGACTCTTTGGCTTTCGAATCTCAAATCTATAACCACTAGTGAACTATTTATTGTATGATTGTAATTTCCCTTTATACTCTTTGGAAGAAAATCAATCATTAAGATCATATCTTAAGACAATAACATAATATCTTATTCACATAAAACCATTCAATTACCTCATAGTTCAAATTTTACTATCTTCTAACGTAATTTTGAGCTTATCAAACCTCAATCTCTTCAAACAAGGAGTATACCTCATACTTTCATTACACAACTCTGATGTTCAATAAAAATATCTTTACTTGTCCATTTCTAATACTACAAAATATTTATATGATTTCAGGTATCTCAAAACTCAATCTGGGACTTTATTAGTTACTAAAAAATTTTAATCATCTAAAATCTCCATATCATACTTATTCAAAGGTCTCATACATAATTCTTATCATTCTCCCAATCGTCAACTATAATTATCTGCAAAATAATAGCTCTAAATTCTAATGAGACAATTCTCCATTATTGATTAAAACATATCACTGAAATTTCCTTGAAAATTTTACCAACATTTTCACTCATTTGATTTTCAAGAAATAAAACAATTGACTTACATCAAAAGAAACTTAAAATAATGAATGTTCAATACTTAGAATCGATATACTAATATACACACAATTGAAAGTTTACATTAAACTAATCATTGCTCTCAAACATATTGTCCATTCAATAATCTTCATTAAAGATTCCATCATAATGTCATCCATAACATTACTTTGTACAAATCCACAAATCACCATACAATCAAACTAGACTTGACCTTAAAAACAAATTTTATTCTAAAATTGATATTTATTATAATCAATCACTTTATAAGGTCATAACATTTAAACATATCAGAAGTCAATCTTCATTATGTCAATGCTTCCAATTTAACAAATATGATCTCAACATGTATAATAAAAGCAAGTTTTATAGTCATTCTACTATATATGATAACACATATGAAAGAATAAAAAAAACTTAAAATTTTTGAATTTTTGCTCTTAAGCTCAAAAGCTCACGAAAAAATGGGGTTTTGTTTGTAAAAAATATGCAATTTCATTCAACTTGATTATTTTAATGAATACTAAAAATATGAATTATAAAAGCAATTTTATTCTAACTATAATCCTTTTGCATACTAATTTAATTCAATATTCAATAATGGAAAATAATATTGATGGATAAATTTCAATTAATTCAAGATGTCAGTTTATAAAATTTAATAACCAAGATAATAATAAGCTTAAGAAAACAACTAAAATCATTACCCCTTTCTCACACTTAAAGTTATACATTATCCCTAATGTACACAATATAAGTATATATGAAAAAGTGAAAGGGTTTAGTGTTACTTTCCTGAGGAAGATTTTTTATTATAATCCATCTAATATGAGACTAACATCCTTGCAAGATATAAAGAAAAATGGATAAAAACATAAAAGAAAATAAAAATAACTAAATAAAATAAAATATATCATAATTCATAGGTTGCCTCCAATATAGTGCTTGGTTAACGTTGGTAGCTCAACGTACCTTACACATTTACCCTCATCCTAGGTCTATGATAAGTGGCTTACTTCCAACCGTTTCTCCACACAAGGGTTTTATAGCCTGTAAGTAAACTATTTGTTGCAAGATAATAATAAAGACATAATTTATAAAATTAATCAATCCAATCACATGCATTAATGCCCTTTTTATTGACAAAATATTAATGAAAGAGTGAATAACAAAACTCTCTGAATTGTCAATTGGCTTAAGTAGTTTGTCTTGGAGGAAGTAAGAACCTTCTGTACTTAAGGGGACTACTAATGCCTCATCATTAGTTTCCTTACTTGGTTCCTCGACTAGTTCTTCATTAACTACCTTTATCCACTCTTCTTTTCCTTCTTCCTAGACAAAGGTTTCTGGCTCATCTTCTTCAATTATTTCCTACCCCATTTCCACTTCCTCTTCTTAGATAAATACTTCTTCTTCTTCTTCTTAATCTTCTTCAGGAAGCTTATTTCTGCTCGTAAAGGTGATTGCCATTCCATGTTCTTTATAATATATTTTAGTAGTACCAAGCAAACTCCCTTGTACTTCATTAGATAATATCTCCACCAGTTGGTTGATCCAATTCACCATATTTTGTACATAAGCCTCTATTTCCTGATGCCTCATGTTTGATTCTTGAATAAACTTGGCCATCATATCTTTTAGAGCAGTAGCTGCCTCCTCGCCTTCTTAAAATGTATCGTCATTTATGAAATTGAACTTTTTCTTTTCTGTACTATGAGACATTAGGGAGCTCAAATAATATGAATTATTATGCTCAATATATACAGGTGGAGAAAGTCTCTTGTTAAATTCACATTGATTAGTTACTCTCTCAGTAAGGCATTCCATTAGTTTATCTGTAATACTTTCGTATCTTTGTTCTTGTTATACATATTCAGTTAGAGCATAATCATTCCATCAATATACATAAGGGTTGCTCCACTCTCAATTATATATGTTCCCGTATGATAAACTTTGAGGTTGTTTATACATGCTTAGTTGTTTTCACATATATTTTGGTGCCTAAAATTCGTTATTATAGTAATTACTTCCAAAAATTTTACAACTTGATCTGGACATCTATTAAGCTTCTAAAAACATGTAAGGAAACAGCTATTTATGGTATAGTGATGTTACATATTGTATGTTTCATCCTTCCATTGTGAGTTATGCTGATGACAGTAAACCTTAATTCCCAAAATAAACCACCAACACAATGTCAATGTAGAGAAGTTCAAAAGATAGTTAAATGAATAAGCCAGAAATACAATAAAATAAAATAAAAAAGAATAATTACAAAAAATACGAAAAATAATTACTATAGTAATAACATCTAAGTGTTCGTAAAATCACTACCCTTGGAAACGATGCCAAACACTTGATTGGTCTTAACTTATCATCAATAAAAATCATCGAGCTCACTATAATAGAAAGATTCTAGCAACTTTTGACCTAGGGAGAATTAAAGTCCATTAATCCATTATCTCATATTAATCCATTTTCTTATATCAACTTATTCGTTTAAAGGTTGATACACATTAAGATTCCTACTATTTTAAAGTCATATTTGTTTATGTTGCTAACTATGAATTTCAAAGAAACTGCATGTGGAATTACATTAAATCACTGAACTCGTCAATGCATACTCCTTAACTTGAACTTGGAGGCTTCAATTACATTACACTTGCACAAGAAGCTAAGAGGGATAAATTGCATAGTAGAATTAAGAATAGGGAAATGTTGAATTAACTCAATACAACTAATTTACTAATCTAAAGTATAATGGTGCATACTTCGTTTGGAGAAATAAATAAAAGGGGAGATGCTTTATAAGATGAAAGTTTGTAAGAGATTTGGTTAGTCCTTAATGACTTATAAAGTTGTCTAATTGTAAGGTTCATTTTATTCTCTTATATGCTTAATATAGTTAAGGGTATCGTTCTATATCGGTCGGTACTGGATACTAGCTGGTATCAACTGAAACGCAAAATATTGGAATTTTTTGGGATCAAATAGTAATTTTAAAAAGTTTATGGACTAAATGAAAATAAAAGCCATAAACCTAAAGACACGAACACAACATGCATCTTTATCACTCTTACCAACTCACCTATCTTCTTCACTGTGCCCCTTTATTCAGTCATTTTAGGAAGATTTTATGATCTAGCTTAGGCTCATACTAGATTGGTTCCTAGAATGAAGAATCATATCATTTGTGTGTATTGCAAAAAGCATTTCAAAGGTTTGAGAATTACCATCTTAAAGAAGCATTTAACTGGGGTCAAAGGTGAAGTAGAACCTTATAAAAAAGATAGTTGTGATGTAAAATGGCAAATGAAGACATTGCTTAAAGAGTACCAACAGGAAAAAAATATAAGACAAAGACTAAACTATGGAATTAGTTATTGAAGTTATTTTTTTGATGGTCAGGATGATAATGGGGATGTTGACGGTGGTAGTATTCCTACCTAACAAAAAGGAAATGTTTCACCTAATATGAGGAAAAGAAGAAGAAATGTGTAAAAGTTTTTTCACTATAAACAACTATTGGAGCTCAACCTTCAATCTATAATGCCTTACAATCTTAAGAAATAACTCAAAATGTGCACATGGCAATGGCTAGATGGTGGTACAATTCGGGTGTATCATTTAATGTCACCTAATCTTAAAACTTTTGTTTAACATTTTCGAAAATACCACTTATTTGTTCTTTTACCAGGTTCAGCACAAAATCATAACGAAGCTCTATGTCCTACAGTATTGTCAACTAGCACATCAATATGAGGAAATGGGAAATTATCCTTTAGGCTAGCTCTGTTTAAGTCTCGATAATCCCTCTTCTTTTTTTCAAAGAAAAATGCAGTAAAAAGAGATTAAACTCTCGGTTAAGACTAAGTAGCCACCAACCATTCAGCTTATGATGGATGTTATTACCTCTTACAGTCTAGGATATAAGTCTCCTTCAATTGATGACTATATAGGTAAACTTCTGAGCAGCTCTATTTATGAAATAAAGAATTATTTGGATGTAAGAATAATGACTTAGGTAACTTAAAAGTGTTCAATCATGAGTGATGAATAGAAATAGAAGACATGAATTTATTATCAATTTTTGTTTATTTTACTAAGGGGATAATGTTTTTGAAGTCTGTTGATGCATTTGGCCTTGTTAGAAAAGATGATACTCTGTTTCAGATATTTGATGATGTTGTGAATGAAGTTAGGTCATAGTTCATTACTGATAATGATTATGCTTACAAAATAGCTAGGAAAATATTGTAAAGTAAGTATATTGCTTTTTATTAGACTCTTTTTATTACACATTGGATTGACCTAATGTTGGAAAATATAAAAGATGCTAGATATTTTCCTATTATTAATAAGAAAGTAAAGAGAAAATGACCAAGTTTATCTATAATCGTACAAAAGTCTTAAATTTGATAAGGAAGGATTTCACTAATGGTAGGAATTTATGTTGTCTTGCTATAAAATCGTTTACGACTAATTTCTTATCACTTCAGTGTTTTGTTCTGATGAAGAAAGAGTTAAGGAAAATGATTACAAGTGATAAGTGGGTCGTATCATAGTATGCCAGATCTAATGGTGAAGTTGAAGTTTCTAGAATTATAATAGAAGATCATAAATTTTTCTCTCAATGTCAATTTGTAATCTGAATTTGTGAGCCTTAAGTGAGAGTACTTTGACTAGTTGGTAGTGATGAGAGGACGAAGGAAACAATCAAGGCCAATCTAAAAAATAGGCCTTCTCTATACTCATCATATCTTGCAATTGTCAATAAGCTATGGGAAAGACAACTTTACTTTTTGTTGTTGGTAGCTAGGGCAATTTCAATCCTATTGTTTACACTACAAAAAATTACTACAATCCACGAAGTTTTATTAATCAAATGTCTCAGATTGTAAAGACTTTTCATGACGTTTTAAAATTGTCACGAAAAGTTCGAATATTTTGTGACGTTTTATGAAAATGTCGCAGATTGATAACACTTTTTGCGACGTTTTATGCATAAAACTTCGCGAAATAGAAACAGTGATGTTTTGTTGAAGAAAATGTCACATAAGGTTTAGTTAAAACGTTCTGCTACAAGAGCATCATTTTGGTTTTCTTAAAACCTTGACCCCAGTCCCCTTCCCTCCCCCCCCCCCCCCCACCTGCGCACTATATGGTCTTCAATTTGCCGCCGAT
>JANQAP020000276.1:1153290-1171072 GCA_026874005.2 Erythroxylum coriaceum | reverse complement strand
GGATCCATTTTAGTGTGATAACATCGGTGACCCGAAACCAAGGTTTGTCTATTAAATTTTCAGATCCAATTACTTTTATTAATTTTCGATTGTTATCATCTTTTTCTTAAATTGTTGTGAATTGAAAAACCACCCCTTTTTTCGTTACTTGATTTTAGTTTTGAACTCGTACAATCTTTGCCGTTAAAATTCCTTGTAGGAATGATACCTACTTCCTACTACTATATTATTTGGTATTGACGGAAGTTGGTTTCTTTTTTTGAATTTGATTGCAGGCGACAGCAATACCAGCAAACCTTATATATCGAACGTCATTCATTAGGAATATAATTCTTTTAATTTCTAAATAAGAATAGTAATAATATATTTCAAAATTAATATTATGATATTGAAGCTTTTAAAAGGGATGAGTTGATTGATTAATAATTTAAAAACATTTTCAAGTTATAAAAATTAAAGCACAGAAGGCAATAAGATTTTAATAAGTTAGGTCAATTTGCAAAAGAAAATGTAAAGTAAAAGTTAATGTAAGTATATTGCAAATTAACATTAAATTGGATTAGTACCCTTTTTTTATCTATTCCAATCTTTGAAGCTCACTTGGGAATTTTGAACCCATCATATCTTTAAAAATAAAGTGAAAAGGTAGCCTTTATGTAACTCCTTCATTTAAGGTTAATGGAACTTTTACATTTATTCTTCAAGGTGAGATGTAACTTAAACATAGTCTTCCATTTTATTATAAGTGAAGAAAAATCTATAATTCTCAACAATATTACAAATATAATAATTTAAGTAATGAAAAAAGTATACTTAATGCTAACCCTTTCTCTTTCTTCATTTAATAATAAATTAGGTGAAAAATCTTTTTTGTTTCTCTAAATTAACGCATATTGAAAAAATAATTTATTTCTTTTAACAAATAGAAAAATCCATTTCACAATCCCCAATTTTAAATTTTTTAGGTTCAAAATACTGAGCATAACATACTTTAAAATATGCATTATGACTATTCTTTGGTACTTTGTTCAGTTGAATTTCAACCAACCAATAGACCTTTACATTCTTGACAACTTCTTAAGTTGAAACATAAATTTTAGAACAATTTTATCTCCCTTAATTAACCAATGATCATAATTTGTAACTTTCCTTAATTGGCAACTAACCTTTGGTTAGCCAACTTGAGTTTATTCGATAATTTGTCAAAATATTCTAACAAGCATTCAACTAGTTGACTCCAAATCAATTAGCTTATAGTCCTTATATGATTGATCCATATTCACTAATGCTAACTATAACTAAATCGTGCACTTGTAGTTAAAACACAAAATATATACGATGCTTTCAAAGTTGACGAAGCAACAAATTATTCCATCTAATTAAGTCTTGTTCCCATTCTCATTAAGGGATTGAGCAAGGTAGTGGTTGAAGGCAATACATGTGTCTTTAATTATATGGGATAATTTAATGAAGAAGTTTTTAGAGAGTCATTTCCTACCAATAAAGATTATGAAGCTTCAAAATGTCATCTTTACTACTTATGTCATGACAATGAGACACTTTACAAGTCATAAGAGAGATTCAAGCATCTACCAAGTTGGTGCTCATACCACGGTTTCTATGTGGTTGCAAGTGAATATTTTCTATAATTGTTTGACTTAAGAAATAAAAAAGATAATAGATGCAATACTTAGGGGAACTTTTAACAATAGATCTAGTTGAAGAGATGGTCATGAATAACTAGCACTGATAATTAGGCAAGAATTTAGATTTTCAAATTGGACTATTAAACAATTATATCAATTTAAGGGGGGTAGGGAAACTGATCAATTAGGAACGTCAAACAAGAACTTAGATTTTCAAAGTGCCAAACAAGGTGCAATAGAGTACTTTATATAAAAGCACAAGAAAGCATGGTAAGGGAAAACTCAATCCACTTTAAAACCTCCTTAAAACCATTTCTCAACTAATTTCAACCCACCCATTCAATCTAAAACCCACTTCATTCATTTTTCCCTCATAAATTTTATAATTGTTAAAGTTTGGGCGCACTTAACTAAAAATCAGATGATTTGGGATTGCTTGTGTTAATTATTCTTGAACTTGGGCCTAAGTTGAAGCAAGAGTCCATCTTCTAAAAAAGAAAAGAACATCTAATGTTGTGTTTCACCAACTAAATTCATTGCACCAATAGAAGTTTGGATGTGCATGTGTCAATAAACATCCAATGTTGTGTTTTTACCTTGCTTTGTTGCATTTTAATTTTAGTTTATATTTTTAACAAAAAACTTGTTTTAATATAATTTTATTATTGATAAAATTACATGAAATAAAAATTAAAATAAATTAATTAATTAAATAAGTAAAATTTTATTTCTAAATTAATTTATGCTTACTAATACATATTTAATTTTTATTTCAAGAATAAATATTTTTAAAATTAATTTCATGTATTCTAAAACAGCAGAACCTAACAGAACGTTGATAATTTTGAAGTTGCAAATCAGTCCGTAACAAACTAAAATGCTAGTCATTACCAGATGGGGCTAAAAAAGAACTCGACCAGGGCTCTAGGTAAAATTGAACCTTTCATATTAACTTGAGCTCCAATTAATATTTTTTTTTTGGGTGAACAGTTCAAAATGTTTTGTCAGTAGTTGAAATTCGAGGCCAAAATTTAAACTATAAGAGGACAAGAACCTAGATCAAGTCGATCATTAACAAGAGTATTAACATATCAAAATACAAAAGTTCAACATCAAAGTAAATAAAACTGCGAATAGAGATGGTCACGAATCTTGTAGTAATCTTCGCATAAAGGGCCTTCAACGACAACCTGTTGGGTACCAGAACCACTGCCCTGCTGTAAACATAACAAAAAAGATAAAACAAAATTTCAGGACAAGTTCTATAATATCTTCTAAATTTTAGAAAGGTTGACGGTAAAGTCAAGAGAGACACCTTCTGCCCCGGATTGCCAACTTTTCGCAATGTCACAAACTCTCCACACCGTAAAGCTCCACCAGCAAACTCCACCTGCAAAAATCATAGCTCCTTATATTTGAGAGAAAACACCAAAATATTTCTTGAAGCAATGACTCTAAACCACAAGGGCATTAGTTGAACCTTGGAGGACAGCAATGATAAAGTAACTTTTTTTTTTTTATTAATGGTGAGACAGTGAAATTGGTCTCAAAAGTGTTAGAATACCTGAACACCTTTGCTTGCAAGAAATTGTTTGAAATCAGCCATTTTCAAATCACCCACAAGGACAGATTTGTGATGGGGTGGTGTGGTCGAGATAGGTAGTAAAGACAGTGTGCCATTTTCGGTCTTCCCTACCTCAGCATCAACCCAAGCAATTTCATAATCCCCTAACTAACAATGCAAGCATGAAAGAAAATCAGAAAATAAACACAGTTAATATCTGTCCAACAACGTAAATATCCTTTTCAAAAAAAAAAACATAAATATCAATGAACTCTGGTGCTACCTTTTTGAAAAGAACATTGCTCATTAGCTTTTCAGAAAGTTGCACCTACATGGAAAAACAATGAAGTACAAAACTGAATCACTGAAAATTGCAGGTATGGTAGATAAAGAGAATGTTCTAGTCCAGATATATATACCTTATAGGCACAAAAATCAGAAGTAACATCAACCGTCTCTTCAATTTGGGGTGAATAAACATGAGGGCAGACATGTTTCAGGCAATGTTGTTTTAAATGCTCGGTGGCCTCTGCTGATCCATGAACCAAAACCTCCACGGAAGGAAAAATAAACAAGTATAAATAACTACACAGGGATCTGAAGCCTCATAAATCCCTGTTCTCTAAGCTATTTCAAGGTTGAAAAAACAAAAAACAACCCTAAATTACTCTAAATATGCCCTAATGGAACTTGCATTATGTTTAAGTTACATACTATAAAAGATAGAAGAAACACGAGCCACAACATCAATAAACTGCATATCTTCAGCTTTTACGTAGTATCTGTTGTGCTGAATCAGAAATATATTTAGTGTATGAATAAGTAGAGAGATATTTTCTTACAAGTTTTAGAGGAGCCACATGAGCAAGTATTGATTTAATTGATCGCCCATCAGAACGTCCCTCATAATCGATGTAAATCAAAGAACACCTTACTTGTACCTGATCAACAATGTAAAACATGGATTCAGGAAACAACTAAATTAAGATGCATAAATCAATATAAAAAGGCACTCTTAAGGTTGTAACTAAAATCAATATTTATACTTCCTAGCCCATAAAAACAGTGATAAAACAAAGCCTAATTCCACCTGAAAAGCATCTTATAAGGATTATTTTGCTCTTGTTGTTAGGCAATGTGAGATATTTAAAACACTTAATACATCACTTCATGCTTAGAAATGGACAACTAAAATGTGAAGTTTGCAACAATAGATATCTGTGGTGAACCAACATCTAGTATATAGGGCTGACTCCTACCATGATAAGACTGGGCCTAACTCTACTCCAAAAGGTACCTTCAGGGGGGAGGATTGTCCAAGCCTTATAAGGCTTATTTTACTCATACTTTAAGAAATGTGGGATACTTTACCACACTTAGCAATCTGTACATGAGACAGAGAAAGCCCACAATGAAATGATGAAATCACGTCAGTATAAGGGAAATTTTTCCATAAAAGGAGGTGTTTGTAATTGTTTTTGCACGAGGTTCACAGAGCACTGAAAATGGTGGAGACACTACATAATGGAACAACTAGACTCCCACTAGAAGACAATATTTTCATCCACAGGTCATGATGAATGTTAATTACACACTCTGATAATAAAATGGTGATTGGTTTGCAGGAAACTGTTTGAAAAATAAAATTAAATATAACATGTCCAAAAATGTATTGCAGCACTTCCAGATTTGTGCTGCCTGGCAAACAAACAGAAAAAGGCATCGTCTATAAAACCCTGGAGAGTAGCATAAGCCAGAATTCAACTTACAGTTAATTCACTGGAAACAACTTTTGAAGGCCGTGTATCGAGTATCAAATTAGCAGATCCTTCATCAAATTTTCCATTAGCATCTACACCAACCTGAGATAATAGCTGGACTATCAATAACATAATAGTAACAAAAACGATGAAACAGATACAGCGGCTGGAATATGAAATTTGCATTATGTAGATCATCATGTACAAAAAGCATGCGTTAGAAATTGCGTATAAACAGGAAGATGACACAACCTAACTGAAACTACTGAAATTTCATGCCAAGAACGTAGAATATAATGAACCAAAATGTTAATCCTCTTGAAATCAAAAATTACAATAGAGTTCTGTCATTTAGCTAGTTAGAGTCTATCAATATTTAGGATTTAGAAAAAAATGGCGTTCATGTTGCGACACTTATTTAATTTCCCTACCATACAGCCACAGTGAGATGCTCTCATCTTGGTTGAAGTCGTATAAACCAGACCCATTACATGTAATTTGAGTTTATTCTTACACATTGTAAAATGATTTAACTTCAGCCAAATACTAAAAGTTCCCCAGAAACAAGCACAGAGAATATACACAAATGAGCAAATGTAAGTTACACTAAATTGAAAACCACCCAAATAGAGCAAAAGAATATTCTGTAATTATGATATCCATCCATCCCAAAATAAAATGCTTACTTCTGACTTCTTAAAAAGTAAACCAACTTGCTCTTGAATTTTGATAACAATAATAAAACATGTCTAGCTCCAAGTTTGTAAAGGCAAGAAACTAATCAGAACAGATACAAATTAGTCTGGACCGGTCTGATATGAGACAACTTGTTGATCAAGATATACTTCTAAACATCCAAAGATTAAAAAATTGTGAACAGCAAACATATTCACAAACCACAACAAAAACCAATGATTGGCCAATGCTCCACCCCAAAAAAAAGCGCAGATACATGCACAAGGAATGAGAAGTTTCATGCAGAAAAATTTACATGCATAGCTGCATGATCCATGTCTTCATCCTTCATGATATAATCATCAGGATTTATTACTTCACCAAAATCATCCCATTCAGTGTTACTTTCAAAGAATGGAAACATCGGGGCAACACTTGTGGATGGAGAAACAAATCCATCAATTAGTACGTCCTGGTATCCAGTTGCATGTGGACCAACCACTGTAAGATGCAATAAGCAATTAGATAAGATAATGGTAGTTGCATAAAGTAGCATGTTAGTTGAAAGGCACAATATAGATCCAATCAATAACCTAAAAATGGTTATGGAAGAAAGATACCATCTAATGAAACATTCATGTTTCCAGTATCAATGACCATTGGATCATTCAAATTGCTATCTGGAACATGAGATGTTTTTGATTCTTCCTCTTTTGCAAGACTAGCTTTGAGCTCCTCTTCCTTCTTTATTCTCTTTTGTTCTTCTTCATAAGCAATTAATTCATCACCAACCAAAGGAACCCTCTTTGACATTGTAACTTTAACGGCTTTTGGAGGTGGATCAGCCTGAAGCATACGAGCCAATGTTCCAAACTACAGATACAAAAAAAGTGTGAGCGTATGCCTGTTTAATACAGGAAATTACAAAACTTGGAAAGATTATAGAGCCAAGCCTCAGAAATACACATGCTGGCCGAGGGCAGGAAGAGTTAGCCAACACATGTACCTTTCCTAATGTAAGGTGTAATTGACAACATGATGAGGAATGAAATCAGTTCTATTTACTTAGTTATCAAGATTCAACATTTGAAATGGAATTGAGATATTTTAATTTTTCATTACTAGTTTCGGATTTAAGTTTATTAGAAAATAACAAGAATCCTTATTAGAGTATGATTATATTCCTATTTTTGAAGATTTAGTATGAATTCCTATTCTTTTTTATTAACGTGCTAAAACTTGTATCATATATATGTATTTCAATGCTTCACTAATAATGATAGAATAAACAACTTTCCTTTACTCCGAATGATTCTTAACTAATTAAGAGTGATTCCTAAGCTCTAGAAATAATTTCTATACATCTATTGGTATGATCTACTAGTTTTTTGTACTTCAAATTCTAGGTGTGATTCCTAATTCTTAATATAAACTTTGAGAATGATTCATACACATATCCCGTTGTTTTAATTCCTAATATAAATTTCCACTTTAAATTTTTCCATCAAAATATGAATTCTTCTATCCATCCCACATCAATTTGGTATCAGAGTTTTGGTTCAACAATGATTGCAAAAGTAAAAGGGCATGTAAAGGATTATTAGCGATCAAAAGCAGGATGATTCAACAAATTATTGAGAGGTTGGAGAGCCTTAAAGCCCATTTTCAACAAGTTACAACTCCCATAATACAAATCATAGGGGTGCTACTAGACCTATCATTTTGTTTTCGCGATAATAGCTTATTTCACAGCAGGATTAACGGCTTTTTATATGTTTCGGGTTTATTTACTTACTTTTCACGGACATTTAAACGTTCATTTTCAAAATTACAGTGGCAAAAAAAAAAGTTCATTCTATTCAATATCTCCATGGGGTAAAGATTGGAAAATTGACAAGAATTGCCTAAATTAGTGGGATCCAAGTCAATTCCCTATATTTTTCATTTACTACCTTTTCTATTTAGGATCCTGATTTCTAGGTTGATTTTTCTAAATATTTCCCTATTTTGATTGTATACATTTGTATGGTCTAATCAATAGAAGATATAGAAAAACACATTCATAGAATTCTGTATTGCATGGTATTAGAGTCTAGCTTTCCTGTCGGCCACTTAAATTCTTAAAAGTATTTCTTCCATTGCTACCACAACCATGTCGAGAGTTAGCGTGCCACCATCAACTAAAGAATCTTCCAGCAATTTCCCTAGCAATACTAGTGGTATAACCTTTTCTTCTTTAGTAGATGTTTACCCAACACAAACTAAATGGGTCAAATTTTTGTGAATGGTTCCAATTTGTGTTGTTAGTCGTTTGAGGAAAAGGGAAAGAAAGTTATTTTACTGGTGAACTTTCCTCTCCAGCCAAGACTAATGTTGGCTTAAAGACGTGGGAAGCCGAAAACTCTATTGTCATGGCCTAAATGATAATCCAATGTAGCCTCAAATCAGTCCCACTTATCCATACTATAAGATAGCACATGAGATCTGGAGGGTAGGACATGAGATGTATTCAAAATTTAAAAATACTTCTCAGTGTTTTGAATATGTTTAACTCTTCGAAACACAAGGCAAGGAACAAAATCTGTGACAGAGTACTACAACAAACTAATTGAATTTTGGCAAGAGATGGATTTGTTTTATGCAATTCCATGGAACTGTGCTAATGATGGGGTACTCTATATTCAAGTACTTGAGAAGGATCGAGTCTTTGATTTCTTTCAAGGTTTAAACAAAGATTTAGATGAAGTACGTGGGAGAATTCTGGGAACAGAACCCCTGCCATCACTTCGAGAAGCCTTCTCCGAAGTAAGATAGGAAGAAAGTAGGAAGAAAGTGATGATGAGCACAATCTTGCTCACAGCCATCAAAGAAAATCCACAAAGTTTTGCTCTTCCGACAAATCGTCCAATCTCCTCTAATACTGAAGGTCAAAAGCCAAATGAGAACAAATTGTGGTGTTGGAAACCTCAGAGCAAAAGAAGAAACAATCCTACTGCCCATGCAGCTGAATCCGTTGCAGAGACCAAGAAGACAAGCACTGCAGCATTTATTCCAAAACAAATGACCTTGAAGACCCTTCTTAACCAACAAAAAAACCTACATCCATCAACCACGACACCCATGGCATCCATGATTCAATGTCTCAGCTTTTTTTATCACAAAAGATTGTCTTCGATGCCGGATTATTGACACTGTATCAGATCATATGATGGGTTCACTAACCTTTTTTTCTTGTTATAAAAAATGAGTTGATAATTTGAAAGTCTCTATGGCTAATGCAAGTACTTCTTTAGTGGTTGGAATTGGAGATGATGTTTTTACTGCATTTGTCTTGAAAAATGTGCTTCACGTTCTTAGTTTAAGATATAACCTTCTTTCTATTAGCAAGTTAACTAAAGACCAAAATTGTACAGTAACCATTGTGTGTAATCATTGTATTTTTCAAGATCCCTCTTCGGGAAGATGATTGGTAGTGCTGAGGAACAAAATGGTCTCTACCATCTGATTGGTTCTCCCACTCCAAAAGCAACTACATCTCTTTCTAAGTCTAGTTCATCTAATTGTGATGTGATTTATGGCATAAACGTTTAGGTCATCCTAGTTTTTCATATATGAAACATATGTTTCCGAAGTTGTTCATCAATAAAGATCTTTCTTCTTTTTCTTGTGAATCTTGCATTCTTGCAAAACAACCTAGGAGAAATTATCATGTTCATGACTACAAAACATCAAACCTTTTCACCTTGTTCATAGTGATATTTGGGGGGCATCACAAGTTGGTGATTTAACTGAAAAAAGCTGGTTCATTACCGTCATAAATGACCACACACAAGTCTGCTGGGTCTACCTTTTGAAAGAAAGATATTATGTTGGGTCTATTTTTCAACAATTCCACAAAATGATAAAAAAAACGTTTTCCAATCTGATGTCCATATTCTTTGCACAGATAATGGAGGAGAATATTTTTCACATATTCTAGGGAATTTTTTCATTGATAATGAAAATTTTCATCAAAGTTCATGTACCTATGCTCCTCAGCAAAATGGGGGTAGCTGCGAGAAAAAACCATCATTTGTTAGAAGTTGCCCAATCAATTATGTTTGAAAACTTTGTACATCATCATTATTGGGGTGATTCTGTGCTAACTGCTTCTGACCTTATTAATAGGCTTCCTTCCAAAACTCTAATTTTTTAGACTTCTATTAGTTTTCTCAAAAAAAATTTTCCTCATGTCAGATTATTTAATTCCCTCCTAAATTATTCGGGTGTTTTGTTTTTGCTCGTAACACTCTTCCTACACAGGAAAAACTTGATCCAAAAGCCGTTAAGTGTATTTTCTTAGCATATTTTCCTACTCAAAAGGGTTAAAAATGTTATAATCCACACTTGAAAAAAATTCTGTTATGATGTCACATTCCTTGAGAATCAGTCTTTCTTTTCCCATGCTTCTCTTCAAGGGGAGAATTTAAATGAAGGTGATCATTGGGACCTATCTCTAGACATGTTTCACTACCGATTCCATCACTTTGTCTCCATCCTTACAACACAAACCCACAAGTGACTCAGGTCAAGGGGGAGAACCACCTCAACAAACACAACAACAGAGTGAACAACTTGTTTACTAAAGGAGACCACAAGTTACTCAACAAAACCAAACATCTGAACCAGAATAGGATCCCATATCACAAGATTCACCTCAAGGTACTATCACAGTAGATGATCTTGACATTCCCATTGTTATCAAAAGGGGGTAACGTCTTGTGCTTAACATCCAATTCCAAACCATTTGTCATATTGCAACTTGTCTAATAAGTATAGGGCATTTGTCTCTCAACTTGATAATGTGAAAACTCTTGCCAACGTACATGGCATTGAGAGATTCAAGATGGAAAGCTGCAATAAGGAAAGAAATGAAGGCCTTGAAAGAAAATGACACATGGAAAATTGTTGACATGCCTGAAGGAATAAAACTAGTAGGCTGCAAATGGATCTTCATTGTGAAAGTTGGTTCAAATGAGAGAATAGAGAGATACAAGGCTTGCTTGGTTGCTCAAGGTTATACACAAACCTACAGCCTTGATTACGACGAAACTTTTGCACCTGTTGCAAAATTGAACTCTATTTGCATTCTCATATCTATGGCAACTAATTTAGACTGGGAATTACACCAAATGGATGTGTCTCATGCCTTCTTAAATGGGACTTTTAAAGAATAAGTTTCCATGAAGTTACCACCTGGTTTTTGAAGTTGAAAAAATCTCTCTATGGGTTAAAACTGTCTCCCAGAGCTTGGTTTACCCGATTCAGCACAGCTATGAAGCAATTTAGCTACACAAGCGCAAGCTAATCATAATTTGTTCACAAAGCAATCTAAGGATGGGAAGAAATCGATCTTGTGTATGTTGACGATATGGTGATCACAGGTGATGATAATAAAGAGATAGCAAATCTCACGAACCTACTGCAATCTGAATTCAAAGTCAAAGATCCTGGGAGGCTTCAATATTTTCTTGGAATTGAAATAGCCAAAAGTAAGTTAGGCATTTCCATTTCCCAAAGAAAATACACCTTAGAGATATTGGAGGAAACAAGAAAATTGGGTTGTCAACCTGCAAACACACCACTAAAAAAGAATTGGAAGCATAAGATTTCTAAGGATGACCCTCCATCAAACAAAGAAAGCTATCAAAGCTTGGCTGGAAAACCTGTCTACCTATCACTTACTAGGCCTGACATTGCCTATACTGTTAGTATGGTCAGTAAATTTATGCATGCTCCCACCAAGAGGCACCAAGATGCAATTGACCAGATTCTTAGGTACTTAAAAGGAACACATGAAAAGGTTCTTCTGTTTAAAAAGAGTGGAAAAAAACACCACCACCAAGTAGAAATCCAACTAACATGCAAGGTCTGGAGCAGTCCGGTACTCTCAACTGTTTAAAAAGAGTGACAACTGAGAAATTGAAGGGTTTGCAGCTGCAGATTAGGCACAGTCAGCTGAACATACTAAATCCACGACAGACTATTGTACAAAACTTTGGAGAAATCTTGGACATGGTGTTACATGGTGAAGTGAAAAATAGAATGTTGTAACTAAAAGTAGCTGAAGTAAAATATAGGGCTATTACACAAGGTATTTGTGAACTAATCTGGCAAGAGAGACTACTGTCATATTTAAATTTCCCATTGGAGCATCTTATGAAGCTATATAGCGATGATAGAAAGTCAACCATTGCAATTGTTCATAACCCTATACAACATGATGGCATGGAGCATGTTAGAATTGACAGGAATTTCATAAAGACTGAGGTAGGAAGTGGAAGATTAAGTTGTCCTATGTGCCAATTGGATCACAAGAAGTTGATATTCTGACTAAAGTGTTACTTAGTGCTGAGTTTGAATCAAATGTATACAAGCTGTGAATGTTTGATATACATTCACTAGCTTGAACGGGAGTGTTGGAAAATTGACAAAGGATTGCATCTATTAGTGGGATCCAAGTCAATTCCCTATTTTTCATTTTATTTCCTTTTAGGATCATGATTTCTAAGCTGATTTGTCTAGATATTTCCTAGCATATTCCCTTAATTGTTCCCTATTCTGATTGTCTATATTTGTATAGTTTAATCAATGAAAGATATAGAAAAGCACATTCATAGAATTTCGTATTTCATGTTTTAATTCACTTTATAAATTTCACCTTAGATATGAATCCTTCTATCCATCCTACATCACAATGTCAAAGTGGACAATCACATTTGTCATTTTAGCATGGATGGTCCAAGAAAACAAATACTGAAGCACACTGTTACGAGTATAAGTCACCTTGGGAGAACCACACCCCAAAAGCTAGCTTGAAGGGAGGGAGAGCCCAAGGCCTTATAAGGCCTGTTCTAGAACCATGCCTCCCCCATATGGGACTCGTAACACACACTTGGTCAATCACTAATGTCTCTTCAAATCCATACATCAAAAGATGCATCATTATATTTACAAACAAACATTTCCAAAATATTCCAAGCACCTACCTGACCTCTTTCTGTAAAAAGAACAAGGTTCTTTGCATCAGCAGCCCATTCAACAAAGATATCATGAGAAAAACCTGCTTCCAAGCTCGCCATTGATGCTAGAACAACCTAAAATATGTCTAATAAGCCACCACATTCAAATATCATTGACTATAAGCATCTATCTGCTTTTCTGTGGGCATATTGTATCTAACCTTCGGACCAGTAGGAACAGTATCAAGTTCGCTCTTGTTGATTAGAAGATTCACGTGCCTGTAAATTTTGATATAAATTTTTAGCAAGTGATTGCACCTAGGAGAGTTAAAAAGTAGGACTGCAAGTGCCAAGCAATGCAATCTAGAAAGGCAAACTTGTAAGCAGAAAACTAGAAGATGAAAGAGAAATCCACACAAGTAATGTATCCAACGTGAAGAAATTAACATTACACGAAATTAAAGACTTACTTCAAAAGAAAAGCATTATCTCGTGAAGTTTCAAAAGACTTTGCTATGGCATCACTCATCCACTCCAAGAAACTCTTCACATAGTCAATAGTGCTTGATGCAACATAAGTTAGAAAATATATGGGATAGTTCAACAGTCGTTGTGCCCAAAACTGCAATTTGCATTACAAGTAAATTTAAAATTCTAAAATAGTTACAGAAAGCGTAAACAATGCTGGTTCTATTGGTCCCTTACCTGTTCCAATATCAAGATAAGCTCCAATACCCTACCAGCAGTATCAACAGGAAGTAACACATTCCCACCCGCTTCCAGAGTTTTCAGAATAGTTTTCTCTGAAGTGATTACAAAAACGATCATGGAAATAATAGATTCAGAATTCACTACAAGGGCTTGAAGAAAATTAGTGAGCATAAACCAATTAAGGAATGCTTTGATTGGGACAATTTTTGGAAAGAAAAAATTAACTACAGGCCCCAGATATAAAGTACCTAGAAATTCCTTGTCTCTTTGTTGCCTAGGAGGTTGGTTATTTAGAGCATTGTAAGCATCAGTAATTAGAACAGCAGGTCGTATAAAAGACTCCAGAACAGTTCCATTCAAATGCCTGGTAAAACCTACAGAAGTTAGATTTGTAACAGTCTTGTAGTAAACAAATGTAGAGAGTGATTCACCTTTCTCTGCGATGGTTAAAGTCAACAGCATACACAACATCCTCACCATCCTTTGTTATCTTCCATACAGTGCCTCCCAAGAGATGGCCAGCTACGTGAGGAGCAACAACTATGCCCTCCCCTTTTCCTAAAATGTTATAAAAGAGTAACTACCCTTAACCTATATCGATGCCATAAATTGATGGAGTAGCATGAACAAACCAGAAAGGTGGTGATTCTGTGAGTATGTTAGCCTCGTAACATGCTGGAAAGCAGCATCAATATCATCCAAAGTAAACAGATCAAACTCCGAAACTGCCTAAAAAAAAAAGAAGAAGACAAATATCTCAACAAGAAATCTTGCAAATATACAAGTGTAGGTAACAGAAGCAGCAACCTACAACCTTGCGGGAAAGATATTGGTCATACATAGTGAGAAGGCCAAGTCTATAAACAGGCTCTGTGGCATAAACAGGAGCAGATAGACCAAGCTTCTTCATTGCATAAGGCAAAGCACCCAAATGAAGAGTATCTGGTTGTGATAACAATACTGCATCTATTGTGGAAGCTACCCTAGGAATGGGAATTGGCAGTGGCACACAAAAATTAGAAGGAAAAAAAAAAGAGTTAAAAGGAATGTGAATAATAAAAGGCAACGAAAGAAAAAGACCTAGAAAGAGGGCTCAGGAGAGACGGATCGAAGTGGTCATTCCAACCGCAGTCAACTAAGAAATTGAATCCGTCGACGGAGACTAAGTAGGATAATGGATTCTCGTTGTAAACTCCACTGAGAGGAGTGACCTGCACCAAAGTCCCCATTTGATTCTACTCCACTCCCACTGCTCTTACAATTTTGAACCAGAGAGTCTCCTTTCATATTTTACGAGGGGAACCAGATTTTATGTAGAAATGAAAGGCCTGGCCCAGTATTACTTTTTCTTTAATACGACTGATTAGAAAATAGAGATGTAGGGTTGAAAAATGTAAAAGGAACACGAGACTTGAGATAAATTTAATTTTATCTCTTTTCTCCTCTTCAAAAATGACCAGCAGCTGCCCTGACCCAAAAGGAAGTGATAAGTGTCTCTTGTTTCGCTAAACCTAATCAATTTGTTTGTTTTTATTTATGTATTTAATTCTCTGTATTTATTTTCACATTTATTAAAAATAAATAAATTTGTTTAAGTTTTTTATTTTTGCTTGTGACTTTAGCTTCTCCCAATTTTTAAAATTTATGAAAATCACCAGAAGTGATTTTTGTTTATTGTTTCTATTTTCTTCATAATCAAGTTTACTATCAATTAATATATTAACTATTAATAAGACCTATGAATAATTTAATTTAATATTAATTTATTAATAAAAATTAATTATTAATTAAATTATAAATAATTTAATTTATTAAATTTTGTATTGAATTAATAACTATTAATAAATATGATTGAATTTAAAATATCTTCAAAATATATAAAATTCAGATGAATTTTGATTTAATAATTAAAATAATTTTAATTTATAAATAAATTTAATTTTAATTGATGTATTTTACTAAAATAAATTAATTTTTTAATGATAATTTATTAGTAAATATAATATAAGAGAATAAAACAAATTTAATTAATTAAAAATAATTTATCTTTAAGTTTTATCTAATATGTACTTATCATCGGTTATAAAAATATTAGGGATGACAATGAATCGGGGTAGACCGGGCCTAGGCTCAAGCTTGAGGCCCAAAGCCTGGTCAACTTAGACCTAACCTGTTGACTTCGGGACGGGTCGAGTTGTCAAGTCTAAAAAATATAACTACATTGATATTAACAATATAAAAGATAGGAGAGTTTTGGAGAATGTCTATTCACATAATATCTTTTTTTATTGTATAATCTTTGGCTTCATTTTTAGAATCCAAAAAGACTATAACTTTCATATATCTCCCCATTGTATGAGATGTTTTTGGACATAAGTAACAATGTTATGAATACTGTACCAGCCTTAGTATCGGATTGAGTTCTAGTACGATACTGTATTAGTACCGGTCAATACTCAATATTATTTCAAAAATTTTTTAAATTTATGAAATAGTCTCTAATTTTTTAAAAATTGGTATAATAGTTCATTAGTATATTGTAGTATATACTTGATAATTTTACATCAACTTTGTCTTCAAAAATAATAATAATAAAAATTTTAAACAACAATAATTTATTTATTTTTATTAATAATAATTTTCAGATATTTCATATTATAAAGAATTTCCACAATTAATATAAAAAAGATAATCATCATAAAAATATATAATTAAGAAAAATGTTGAGCAAGTTTTAATCTTATAAAACCCTTATTATACTACAAGTGCACTGGTCGTGAATATAGCATATGAGGTGTCGATCTCTCGAAGAGTTAGTGAACTAATCTAATTCTAAGTTATCTAAGGCCTAAAATGATTATTAAATTGAAAATAAAAACTAAACAAAAAGTAAACAATAAGATATGTATTGCTTGAAAATGAATTCATAAAATTAACACAAGAAACCAAAATTAGCACCACCAATTGACAATTGTAATTCAACCCAGGAAGATTAACAAGTTATGGGAGAGAAGATTTATTCTATCATTAATGCTAACTTAGTTGCTTTTGTGTTAATGTGGTGTTGGTTATAGACTATCGAATGGTAGATTACTCTCTCTCAACTTATAATCACTAAGCCCTAATTGATAAATCCTAATTAAGTCACATTACCGAATACATAATCTCTTGATTAACAATCATCCCACAACGTAATAAGATCTTAAGCATTTCATTAAACAACTAGGTCCTCAAATAAGATCTCTCTCCATCTAATTGCCGATTTGATTATTTGGATGGTCTATTAGGTCGTTTAATTCTCATTAACCACAAAATCATTTTGCACTCGGTTTACTCTCTCGATCTATTACCGAAGCATGCAATTACAACAAATAATCACAATGCCGAGATGCATTATCACAAAAACAACTATATTAACATTAAATCAAGAACAAATCCCTAAAGAAAAGTTAAAACATCCTTAACCCAAGATTCATCATCATTAATCTCATCTCATACATCAAATACCTGAAATAAAAGATGGACATAAAGAAAGTAACTTGGAGGATTGGGGGTTGAAGCAGTTGAGGCTCCACCTTCTTCTTTCTCTTCTTCTCTCTTTTCCTTCTTCCTCTTCCTTGGATATTTCCCAATGTAGCAAAATGGATGCACGAAAATTTGGTTTCTTTTATGTCCTCTGTAGTCTTTTCTATTTAGGGTAAAAACTAGGTTTACCAAGGCTAAAAAAGTCTGAAATAACCCCGCAAAGTTAAGTTTTAGAAGTCGGTCCGTGTCTATTGTCTTGTAGGCCATGATCATGGCACTCGGGATTTGCTTCTGCCACAATCAAGGCTTGTCCATTTTGCTTTTATCAAGATTGTGGCCCATTGGCCACAATCGTGTGCCTGGATCTTCCACCAGGCTTCCTCTAAATCTTCTTCGTTCTTCGATATCGACATCAAACACTAACAAATACATCAAGACACCTCAAATATACAAAATTAAAGCTCAATAGCATGCTTGAACCCATAAAACACTCAAAACACACATTTCTATCCAATTATCACAATTCTAAACCTAAGCATACATGAATCAATTAATTAACCACTAATAACATACCAAAATGTGTTATGCCCAAAAAGTTCTAAAAAGACCTAGGCTATTCTACTCGCAAGTATACGAAATAGTTATAGTTGATAACCCAGGGTCGTCTCTCACAGAGGTGAAAGTGGTCAACTTAAATTAAATTTGAATTAAAAATAAAAATAACAACAATGCATTCCTAGACATTTTATCCCAATTATTGAGTGAAAGCTTTTAAGGAAAATTAAAAAATTAAATTGAAAAGTAGACGGAATAAATTGGGAGCAAAGATAAATAGATTAATCGAAGTGGAAAAACTCTTGAGAATTAATTTCACTAATTTAATCTCCTATGCATGATTAA
>JANQAP020000276.1:1106630-1140629 GCA_026874005.2 Erythroxylum coriaceum | reverse complement strand
ACGATAGAAACACAGACGTAAGGAATCGTCTGTGTCAACATGCCACACACAGACGCAAATGAGAAGCAGACGATAAAAAGTCAAATATAGATGAAAAAAGGTAGACGATAGGAAAGTCTAACGAAGGGAAAGACAGACGTTAGAACTCTGATCATAAGTAAACACAGGTGATGGGCCAACTATGGACGATACAAAAAAGGAGGTAAATCAGTGTTATTGAACAGTCTAATAGAAGTTGGTATCAGAGAAATGAGGTTAGACTCCAGAAACGGGGTCTAACATGATGTGATATCAGAACATGCATGAAAGGGTTAGACTCTAGAATCTGGGCATAACATTTTATTTCAAACGAAGGTGCTTAAATAAGTGGTATAATGACACCTTGATTGGTCGCATTAAACCCCGATCTTATGAAATCTATAAAGGTTCCCGGTTGGTTTCCTTGGTTTCCACTTTGTTAAAACTCTTGATGAAATTCCTCAGCCATAGTTGCTTCGATATTCTCTTCTTCTTCACGTCTAGCTCTTTGGACTGCTTATTCTAACCAGTTGATGTCAAGTTCTAAAGTTTCAATTGTCCAACTAGAACTCCTAGTAACTCTTGTGTTTATGCGATTGCACGGACACAAGAGTGGTGAAACTCCTTAGACTAAAAGAATTAAACTAATCCTACTAACTCCCCGATAACGGTGCCAAAAACTTGTTGCGCAAGTTTTAATCTTATAAAACCCTCAATATATTGCAAGTGCACGGGTCATGAATGTAGTATATGAGGTGTCGATCCCTTGTGGAGTTAGTGAACTAATCCAATTCTAAGTTACCTAAGGCCTAAAAGGATTATTAAAATGAAAATAAAAACTTAAAAAAACAGTCAAATATGTATTGCTTGAAAAGAATTCCTAAAATTAACACAGGAAATAAAAATTGAACACCCCGAAATGACAATTGGAATTCAACTAAGGAAGATCAACAAATTATGGGAGAAGGGATTTATCTTATCATTAATGTTAACTTAGTCACTTTTATGTTAATGTGGTGTCGATTTTAGACTATCAAAGGGTGGATTACTCTCTCTCTCAAGTTATAATCATTAAGCCCTAATTAATAAACCATAATTAAGTTGCATTATCGAACATGTAATCTCTCGATTAACAATCAGCGAATAACCTAATTAAATCATAAGCAATCTATTAAACAACGAGATCCTCATAGAGGTCTCTCTCTGTGTAATTGCTAATTTGATTATTTGTGTGGTCTATTAGATCATTTACTCTTGTTAACTAACCCCATCATTTTACATTTGACTCACTCCCTCAATCTATTACCGAAGCATGCAATCCAACAAATAATCACAACACCCAAATGCATTAACAAAAAAACAACTGGATTAACATTAAATCAAGAACAAGTCCCTAAAGAAAAGTTGGAACATCCCTAACCTAAGATTCATCATCATCAATCCCATCTCATACATCAAATGTATGAAATAAAATATGGACAGAAAGAAGTAACTTGGAGCATTAGAGGTTGAAGAAGTTAAAGCTCCACCTTCTTCTTCCTCTTCTTCTCTCTCTTCCTTCTTCCTTTTCCTTTGATCTTTTCCAATGTAGCAAAATGGAGGCACAAAAATTAGGGTTTTTGTTTCTGTGCTCTGTAGTGTTTTCTATTTAGGGTAAAAAATAGGTTTTACCTGGACCTAAAATGTACAAAATAACCCTGCAAAGTTGAGTTCTAGAAGTCGATTTGTGTCTACTATCATGCAAGTCACAATTATGGCCTATAGTACGACAATCGTGGCACTTAGGATTTGATTCTGCCATGATCGTGGCTTGTCCATTTTGCTTCTATTGATCGTGGGCTTAGATCTTCCACCGGGCTTCCTCTAAATCTTCTCCATTTTTTGATATCTGATCTTAAACACTAACAAACACATCAAGACGCCTCAAATACACAAAATTAAAGCTCAATATCATGTTCTAACTTATATAACACTCAAAACACACATATCTAACTAATTAACACAATTCTAAACCTAAACATACATTAATCAATCAATTAACCACTAAAAACATACTAAAATGTTTATTAAAACATCATGCAACGTGCAACTATCAAGAGTAGCCCTACAATCACCTTTCTTCAATAATTATTATCATTTTTTTTCAATATGTGAAGAGGAACTTTCTATACATCTTTTTATATAACAAGTGAAAGTAACCTTTACAATTTGTATTTCTTGAAAATTCACTATCATCTTCTCCCAATGAGTGAAGAGGAAAGCTTTACACATCTTCTTAGTCGTAATAAAGAGCAACCTCTATAATTGTCCTTCTTTGAAATTTACTATCATCTTTTTTAAAAGGTGAAGAGAAACCCTCAATGTAACATCTTCTTTTTCATAAATGAAAAACAACCATTACAATTGTATTTCTTTAAAATTTGCTATCATCTTCTTTTAGTAGGTGAAAAGGAACTATTTATACATGTTCTTTGTCATACATAAAGAGCAACCCTTACAATTGTCTTTTTTAGGAATTCACTATCATTTGCCTTTAATGGTGAAGAGGAACTTTCTATGAAGTATCTTTTTGGTTGTGAGTGAGAAGGAACCCTAATTATAATCTTTCTTTGTTACGAGTTAAGAGAAATCCTTTACAACTTTTGATCAAGGTCATGAGGAACTCTTACAATATATATCCCGCTAATATTTTTATTAAAATAATTGTCCAACTATATACAACTCAAAACTCTTATTTCTTACTCACATCAATGAACCAAGGATTAAGATATGCGACGTAATGTAAAGATGCTCTCAATTGCACTTTCTAGCCTCTTAAGGATCTTTGCTACTCTCTAACATGTCAATGATTCTTCTCATAATTCGATTATAATCTATTTATCTAAAACCTCTTAACTGATCATTAGAGGAACAAACTAGCTATTACTAATATGAACTTGACTAGTCAATTAAAAGATCTATTACATATACTTGTTGGACTACAAGAGTTAGAGTTTGAAAAGTGTTATAGGAAAAAACCTATAAAATTGAGGATAATTTGTGGTCTTAAGATTTATAAAATCTATTTTTAATTGTCATTAGGTTATTTTATGCTTAATCATTAAGCTTAAAACATGATTTATATAGTTTAGCATTTGTTTACTATTTTTCCTAATTTAAGTAAGACCTATTATGAAGTTAAATTACAACTTAATTAATGAAAACCCTTAAAGGTAGTATTTTCCTTACGACATTAAGGATCTTAATAAGTAAGATTCTTAGAATCCCAAGTCAACTATTTGACAAAGCTCTAATTAAAGTAAGACTAGTAGCTAGTGTTTTAGTTGAAGGACTATTAGAGTTCTAATTAATGTGGTATTAGTAGTTAATATTTTAATTTAAAATGAAAATTTTGACACAATTATAATTAGAATGTTTATCATATTTTCTTATGTTCATCCTATATAAAAGGGGAAATTTCTCATCAATAAAGAGAGATTTAAGCCTACAAAATTATTTATTATTAGGACTTATGAGTTTTTTTTATTCTTATTCTTCATTGAACTACCAAAACTTATGAAAGTCATTTTTATGGAATTCCAATATCTTTATTGATTCAGTTCTTATATCTTTTTAACAAAATGGTCAGTCTCAATTGCTAGATTTATTTTTAATGATGTCATTTCATTCTTTTTCATTCTATAATATTTATTCCTAAGTGGTTTCATATTATTTTGGTGTCAAAGTTTTAGACCTTAAATCATGATTTATTTCTTTATTTTAGGTTTATCTTTCCAAAGAAAAAAATTAATAATCGTGTTGTTAGGTTTTAAGGATTCATTCTTTTTGGGTTCACTTCAATTACTATCTAGTCTCAGTTTCAAACTAGAATTTACTTCTTTGTTTTTATTTTAACCTTTTTAAGCAAGCTAGATTCTAATGATTCATTCCATGTAGGTTCATTTTAGTTGTCATCTAAGGTGTGTTTTTAAGATCCACAAATTACTTCTAGTATTCTTACTTTAGTATCAAACACATATTCTTACTTCCAAAATAGCCATTTTGCATATACCATAGTAGTCTTATCAGTTTTGATTTTTAATTTAGTATTAATTAACATATTTGAAAATTCATTTCTTTTCATCTTATATATTGATCTTATGAACATAAAATACATTATTGATACTGTAATTCAACTTTACCTTAATTATATCTTCTAATGGTATATCAACGCCAAAAAAAGAAGTTAGATATGGTATACATCTAGTTAAAGTTGATAAAAAGCCCTACTAGTTATGTAGTTAGAGAAGCTATTTAATGAAAAAGAGTCATTATAGATAAAATGGGTACACTAAGCTAAACGGAAAGAAGCTTATGAAATATTTATTCTCTTATATGTTCTTCTAATCTATGAGAAGGTTTCTTCTTACATAAATTTAAGATTTGAAATGAATCCTCTTTTAGAATTGGGAAAATAATACCAGCATAACTAACAATCAACGGATCCATTATATGTCTTAATAACTATAAAAGCTAGAGTTTGGGAAGTATTAGAGGCAAAAACACATGAAATTATGGCTAATTTCATTTCTTCAAATTTATTCATTTTCTTTGTTTAATTGTAATTAGGCTACAATGTGCTTAATTATTAAGCCTAAAATGTGAATATATTTTAGTAGTTGTTTACTAGTTTTATAGTTATATTATAATTTATTATAGGCTTCAATTTCAAATTGATTAGCTAAAGCCTTAAAGTGGTGTTTTTCTTATGAAATTAGGAATCCTAATTAAAGCGAATAATTCTTATAATTCTAATTGAATTATTCTGCTAAATCATTAATTGAATTAAGACTAGTAGTTAGTATCCTAATTGAATAATCACTACTAAAGTACTAATTGAAGTAGAACTGATAGTTAGTATTTTAAATTAAAAATCACTAAGAGGACAGTTTGAGTTAGTTCAATGAACAATATGAAGAATAAGGATAAAGGACTTATAAAAGTCATGCTAAAAATAAAAAATGAATAGAGTGAGAAGCTCCCATCTCTTTTTTTAATGGCTCCTATTTTATATTACTTCGTGTTCTCTTCCTTTTGGTTTTGCTCTTTGATTTGGCTTCTTTTGCTTATGTTATATTTGGTTCCTTCCCAAGGTAGCTCTCTTTCTTTCCTAGTATTGGTTCTCGTAGCTTTTTTCCCTCTTCTCCCTTTTCTTTGTATTCATTTCTTCCCTCTTACTTTGTACTCATGTTTTAGTCTTAGTGCTTGGATTCTCTAACCACTCCCTCCTTCTCTTTTTTCTTCTTTTATTCCTTCTTCCTCTTTTTACTCCTTGGGTTTCTCCCATCTACATCCCTATTGTTATATGAATTTTAGATGCTTCTCCTTTAAGTTTGACTAAAGTGTACTAAGGTCTATTCCATCCTCTTATATTCCTAATCATTTTCTTATTAAAATTTATACAATGATTTTTTAATTTTTTCCCTTTTGTATCTAATAGTCTATCCTTCTTTTTAACTATATGGCTCAAATAGCTATTGAACCTAGTCAGACTCCTAATTTCTTTAGACATTTCCCTCCTCTTCCTTCAAAACACTCTAGCCCCTCTTTTCTAAGTTGTGATTCAAATTTCAGTATCTAGTTTATCTCTCCTTTTAGAAAAGATTTAACTCTCCCTACTAATGAGTCGTCTCCTCTTCCTCCACTTCCTCTTTTGGATAATTCTAACCTCTTTATCACCCAAGTCATGCAAGCTCCATCTTGCCTTAGCTCCTTAGTTCTCAAACTTATTCTTAATTGGAAATTGGTCTTAGGAGTATCTTCTAATACTTCCCTACATTTCTTCCCTCAAATTGTAAAAGATGGCATTTATTGTCTTTCCCTCTTTGGAAATATTATAAAAAGGAGACAAAACTTGGTCTTTAACACTTGTGGGATTTTTTATAGGGAAGCACCCTACCTTCACAATCATTAAACCCTAGGCCCTTAAGTATTGGAAAATTTGAAAATTATAGGAATTCCTTCTTAGTGAGGACAATCTTTTCCTCTTAATATTCTCCTCAATTTATAGAGCTTAGAAAGTCCTAAAATTAGTTCCTTAAATTTTCAATAATTTATCCATCTTCTTTTAGCTATGGAAGCCAAGCATTAGCCTAGAAAATGTCATCTAGAAAAGGATTTTAATAAGGATTAAATTTCATATAGATTCCTTTTGAATACTAGTTTACTAAAGATTTAAGTCTCCTTGATAGCTACATCGGTAAGCCAATTTGCGTAGGTAGGGTTATAACAACTAAAAGAACGATAGGTTATTACAAGATTATATGTATAAGTATTAATTTGAAAAAGGAACTCCCTAACAAGAACCCATTTTGAGGTTTAGAAAATAAGACTCCTTAATAGAAGATTCCATTAAAGTGTCCTATAAATGGAGATTTATCATGAATCGGTCTATCATAAGAAGGAAACTAATAGGTAAAACTTTCGTTAAAGGTGATTATCTATGCTGGATGAGATGAATGGAGAATTAGGAACCTTCTTAGCTAAATATTACTTCAAAATCAATTAAACCCCATTTTTTGGAGGTTCCTCCACATCCTAACTCATTATAAGTAGGCTTTAATAAATATCCCAAATCGTCCCCACTATCTCTATTATATTCATTGAGGAATATAAGAAATTAGTATCCTCTGCACTAATATAAGCCCTTCAGTAAGCATCAATTAATACATTAGTGAAAGAAAGTTCTAATGGAAAACTACCTAAAAAGAATAGTAATCCTACAGAGGGTTTCACTCTAGTTAGAAGAAGAAAATCTAGAATAAGGCTAAAGTGAGAATTATTGATCCCTTCTCCTAATGACCTATATCAAACATGGCCTAGAATACTAGAGATCTTAATTTCCATAAAAATTAACATGTTGCCTTTGATTATATAAACTTAATAAAGCATGTTATATATATTTTAGAAATAACCTCTCTACTAGTTAAGGATAAGGCTGCATACTATTGCTCCTCTCTAAACCTTGCTTGTTAATGGGATTTCTACTAGGTTGTTGTTGTTGGTGGTGGTGATTAATAAATCATGCTATATATGGCCGTTTTTCAGACTATGTTGAACAAAGAAAAGTGTTAACATATATTTTAAAGTTTCCCTCCACTTTGAGACCTTAAGTGAGAAAATTCTCTCACTTCTCTCCTCGCTAACCCACCCTAGCCTCACTTTTCTCTTCTTTGTTCATCTGCTCTTAATTGGTTGACCTATCTTTTTCCCTTTTTGGTACATGGCTTTCTCATTCAACCTTTTACTTATCTGATAGTTTTCTATTAAAGGAAAAATGTCACTTCGCCTATCTGCTCCACCTTCGTCCTCCTTTCCTAACCTTAACATTGTTTATGTATTTCCTACTCTATCATAGCTCTATGCTTTAGATAAAGACAAGAAAACTCTTCTCCAAGTTTAAAGCTCAAGTCATCAAACTGAGGCACCAAGTAAGCTAGCTTGAAATAATGTAGTTGATCTTGTAAGCTTTAACAACCTGTGATCTATTCCTTCTGTAGAAGAAGGAAACATATCTTTTCATCTGAAGAGGTCCTTTGGTTAGGTGTGACTAAGTGGAAAGCCTATCTAATAGGTTACTTCCTTTATAAATACTAACAGTTCTAGTGGTTTAACACTATGTCTTTAAAGGCATGGAAGTAGAAGGGGTATATCAAAACCTTGATTTATGATGATGAGTTCTTTATGTTTTGGTTTTTCTCTAAATAGGCTATTTAGAAGATTGTTGATATGGGGCCTTGGCATATCTAGGGAAAATCTATTATTGTTAAAATATGGTTCTTGGGAGTGACTTTGGATAGGGATAAACTGAGAGTTATTCCTCTATAGGTTAATATTGATGGTAAAACCTATCTACTTGTTTTATGCTCAAAAACTACAAGTGAATGGGTCGTGACTTATAGTAAAAAGAGCGGATATTGATCCCACAGAGATTGATGCCTAGACACCACTTAATTTGGACACAACTTTGTTTAAGAAACTAAATTGTGAAATGCAAATAATTTGAAAAATTAAATTAAAATTAAAAGACTAATGTAAACAATGGATAATTACAGAAAATCTGAATTCAAGAATCTAAATACTAGAGATTACTTTTTTTCCTTATTTTGTCTCCCTCCTATTTTATCAATTGAATTATGTCTCACCCTAGATTTTCGAATGTACTAATTACCATCTCTTATGGTGTAACTATTTATACCTAATCGAATTAATGGGAATCAATTGGACGATCTCTCAACCTACCCAATGACTCTATCGATTCAATTAGTTATCAAACTATCCTATGGGTGATCAATTGACTAGTCGAGATCTCTCTTCTAACTATTTAATTAATGTGATGATTGATAGTCTATATGTCGCCAACTCTTGTTGTACAATCCTACACGAATTTCATCTCACTCACTCTCTCGATTTGTTGCAAGATGAGAATTAAAAACAACAATCAATAAAGACAATTACATTTAATTCAATAAAATAGGAGTTCAACATAATAGTTCCAAAAGCAATCCCTAAAATAAAATCAGCCTAACATGGTCTCCATAACATCATCAACATTCAAATAATCCATTTTTACAAAGAATATAAGAGATTAAAATGATAGAAAATTGAATAGAAAGACTTCTTCTCTTCTTAGCCAAAATCTGGAATTTTGGTGTTGATGAGCTATTTTGCCCAATCTTAAAGATGATTCCTGTCTTTAATCCTTCCTCAATGCTCTAAACATGTGTTCTTCACTCAAGGATGGTGTTTCTATAGGTGGGTGTCATCTCCCTTGAAGATGGAGGTTTCTCTTTTTATAGTCCAAAAACATTAAGTTTAATGAAGCCTCGCAGATTGTCTCGGATTGTAATTCCCACGTTCGTGGGAATTGGCGTGATTCCCACAAGTGTGGGAATTTATCACAGATGCATCCCTCATTTTCTTCTGTAATTCCCACATGACGTGGTAATTTGTCACAGATGCACTCCTCATTTCTTCTCCTCTTTGATCTTTAGTTAACCCTTCAAATTGCTTCTTCCTTCTTCCTACATAAAAATAGTCAAATTTTGCCCTCAATTAACATCAAACACACAAGAACAACAATGAAAATCAAACTTAAAAAAAACATACAAAGTGAATCCTAAACTAAAACAATAATCAACAATTATGCTAGAAAACACATGCCAATTACCTATAAAAACATATCCTAATGCACACCTATCAATATCCCCACACTTGAATCTTTGCTTGTCCACAAGCAAGATAAATACAACCAATCAATTCTACCACTTCATTTTCACATAGATCAACACACACAATCCCTCAAGTTCAAGCCAACTCAAATATCAAGTTAATGCATATATCATGATTACTTTCTCAGTGGTGTACATAGGCAAATTCACAATTGACACAATCTCTCAAAGATAAGTAAAGATGCACAAATGAACTTTCCTTATAGTTTTCACTCATTTCTCTCAAGTGTTTAAAGGTTAGTGTTTCGCTCAAACTTCCTACAGGAAACTACACTATCATAGGCTTGCTAATACACCAATTCTCCTCTACAATGATTGTATGCATGAATAGATCAAAAGGAGTTGTTTAGGGTTGTAATGTGGTAACGGTTAAGGTGGGTCAAAAGAAGGGAAAGAGGGCTAAGCACAAGCATAATTAAAGTAAAAAACATATAAAATGGGATAACAAAATATAACTCCGAGACATACAAGTATAACTGAAATTATACACTTATTGATGCTACTCACTTGTTCTTTTTTCTTTTCTTTTTCCTTTTTTATAGTTTTTGTATTTTTCTTTCTTTTTCTTCATTCATGGAAGAACTATGAATCAAAACTAGCACTATATACAATGTAGTCCATAGGTAGAAATGTAGTCAACTTATCTAGGTACAAATTTCACATAATCCTAACTAATGTTTTACTTAATACTCTACTAAGCTTATGAATGGGTAGGATAATGGGGTTTAAAGTTTTAAAATTTTAGATGTTTTCAGAAAACAAAAGGTTAAGGCTGAACAGGGGTAGCAAAGGATAATTAACGGGTAGGTCATTTAAGCCGAGGGTTAACACAAAAAGGGCCTAGGTCATCTTTATTAAGCATGCATCCAGTAGACTCAAATCGATTCAAAGCAAGTTCTTAAGGTAGTAACCTAAGGAAGTAACACTCAACAAAGAAATGACTATAAATGGAGTCGTATGGCTCAATCCTCACTTAAACTCAAATGAAAACTCATTATGCATCTCTACACTACCTCAATTTTGAAATGTCAATTTGTGACTAGGCTTATGTAACCAACTACTTTTCATCACTCTATATGGTTCAATTTCTACTCAAGTAGCCTAATTCGAGTTCAAGCATGCATTCAATCTAATTCCAACTACATGATAGAATCCCATGGCAATATTTATTAGAGTGACTCAAGTGCAGTTCCATTGCTAATAGAAAATACCATTGCTGACACAAAGCACGTGATATGCCTAATATGCATCCTACTCAACACAATGCACACAATGTAATTAAGAACGTTGGTGTCACCTCCCCATATTTAATGATCACATTGTCCTCAATGTGACAAGTCAACCCCCAAATGAGTGAAAATGACATTAAACTAAATAAAAAATGAAAACAACTCAAATATAAGAAATTGAAATTAACATATGATATCAAACCAAACAGATGAAAATGAATTCAAACCAAAATTAAAGAAATTAAAACTCAACAAAAGAAATTAAATGCAATCACACAAAAGAAATTACAGAATTTAAAAGTTAAAGGGTAAGAAAAGCTTATTTAGATGATGGTGGTGACGGTGATGGCGTAGGAGCTTCAAAATTGTTCCTCCTACAAAGTTGAGGAACCTTCTCTTCAAGCTTCGTTGCTCCTTATGAACCTTCCGCATTTGTGTTCTGAGTTCATTGAGCTGGGATGTCATCTATTGATGGTTTGCTGCTATTCGATCAAGAATTGGTTGATATCAGTTAACCGCTACTGATTCCCTTGATTCCTCTGCTACTGCTTCCTCTTTTGGCTCTGATGCGGTGCTTGATGTGGAGGGTTGGTCTACTACTGCACTGGCACCCCTCCTACTCCTTATTATAATGTGCTTCTGAGGATTGCGAAGTGCTATAGATTGGACCTCTATAATCTCATAGCGTCTCAAATAGACTATGTCAAACATGACGTGGGGCATAATATGCAAAGTTTCCATATTAACATTATAAAATACACCCAAAGTAGAAGTAATATGAGCCATCCCAAAAGACGTATTCTTTTTATTGCTCACACTTACTATTGATCGAAAATTCTACACAGTGTGTTGATTTTAAGCTTGCGGTCCATGCACTATAAAAAGTAAAGTTCTTTAGTTGAGCATTTATTGATTTCGGATTTATTAAACACTATCAAGCACATAAATTTATGTAACAATAAATGCTCAGCACTCTATATTAGAGAATTTGGTGCATTACGTGAATCAAAATGTTTTTTTACCCATAAGAGTGTTCCAATAAGCATCGACATCAAAATCTATATGACCATCTAAAATTTTTGCATTCGATAAATTAAACAATTCGCGCATGACAGAATAATCAAGTTTAAAAACATTTCTGCCTAACCTAAACCAAAATAGATCCATTTTAGAGTTGCACCTAACTGTTGTGAAAAATTCTAAACTTATGGTGGCATAAATAGGGACATCGTACCTAAAAAATGTATTCCACCCTATGTTTGCAGTTAGTTGCTCAAGTCAGTGTCTAACTCCTATATTTTCTAACACTTCAAAATCCAAATACCTAAGAGTGATTGTTGATCTATTCCTAAAGTCACGAAAACGCTCACCTTCTTCTTCCGAGTAAATTAGAAATGGGGCCTAATAAGTTGCTGTTAGGTTGGTTTTTCTTTCACCAGAAACTTCTTGGTGGAGCTCATCGATCAGGTACCTAACCCTAATAGTCCTTGGTGTAGCCATTGTGAGAGGAAAACCAATAATTTAGATGAAAAATAAAGAGTTTTTGAGAGAGGGAGTGATATTTTGAAAGTGGGTGAGAGAAAAAAGAGAGAGGGAAACTTTAAGTTTCCCTCCGGATAGCGTGGGAATCCCCATAATTCCCACGACTATAGGATTCCTCTTTAGAAACTTTCTAGAGAGGATTCCCATGTTCGAGGGAATCATCTCAATTCCCACAAATGTGGGAATTGGTGATCCTCATAATTTCAAACCTTCTTCCAAGTTTAAATGAATTCTCCATGATCCCAAAACCTATAAACACATCAAGACAATATTAGCAACAAGAACTTTGAAAAGAAAACAAATTAAAATTTAAACAAAATCAACATGAACATTAATAAAACTCAATTTAAACATGATCATAACTAAAGAATTTAAGTAAACAAATAAGTAAACAAAACAATCATAGGATAGTTGACTCCCATGGCTTAACTCCTATGCAACGCTTCTGTTACCATCTGTAGCTCGAGTCTCCTTCTTACTCATGGTGGTTCAAATGACTAGAATGGTACATAAACAGATCTCAGACTTAGTATCGGGGCTACCTTATTCTGGACTCCACATTCATTATTGTTTTCCTTTCTTCGCACTCTCCTACGCATTCATTTCTCTCTGAATGCATTCCCAAGGTGCTCAATATTTTCCCATCCTCCTTGGAGTTCAAGTTCCTTGATGTCCGTCAAGGGTAAAGTAGGACGATAACTCTTCTTTGACGCCTTAAATGTTAACTGCTCCTTCCTTACTCTTAATATTAACTCGCCCCCGTCAACATCAATAATCGAATGAGCAGTAGCTAGGAACGGTTGCCCAAGAACCATCGGGGTTTCCTCTTCTTCACTAATATCCAATATGTACAAATCCATGGGAAAGAAATTTATCAATGTGTAGTTACACATTCTTGATGATCCCTTTTGGTAAATGTACCGTCCTGTCAGCCATTTTCACTAATGTCTTAGTGGCTCTGGCTCTTCTAGACCTAACTTCTGACTGAATGAATATGGCATCATGTTGATACCTGCTCCCAAATTTGCAAATACTCGATCTATCTTAACTCTATTTATACTACACGGAATAAAAAAGTCTCCTGGGTCTTCTTTCTTCTATGCTACATGAGGACTTTCTTCTGGTGTGTGATTGATAACCCCTTCCTTTAACGATCCCTTTAACATGAGCTTTTTTTGAAGTTGATTTGTTATATCTGTCATCTTGCTTAACTCCCTTTCCTTAGAATTTCGGGCTACTCCATTTGAAGACGGCTTCTACTGAGCAAAAATTTGATGTGGAAGTCCAAGTTGAAGTTCCTTAATCGACTCGTTTACTGGTCCACTATAAAGGACTTCCAACACTGTTTGTTCTTCATGTTTGTTTCCATCTTTCTCCCCATGTTTGCTTTCTTTTTTCTCTATCTGAGTAATGGCCATGATTCTTTCCTTCAAATTCACCTCAGTGTTGTTCAGCAGACTACCCACATTTTGAAAAGATAAAGCGTTAGCTAGTTAGCCTACCTGAACTTCTAAATTATTGATGGATGATGCATGATTCTTTAAAATCTGATCAAATTTTGCTTTTATCTTCTTCTGATTTTCCTCCTAGCTTGCAGGTATCCTTTTATGATTCTCTTCTTGTGTTGCCAACTTGGACCCCAAAACTTCCATCATCTTATCCATTTTGCTTTCCAATGCTACGACTAGATCTTGCTAGAATCCTGATGGTCTTTGTGGTCTTTGTTGGCCACCTGCATTATTGTTACTCTAAGAAAAGTTTGGCTGGTTTTTCCAATCTAGATTATATGTGTTCGAATATAGGTTATTAACTCGTTGCAGCTGGCCTAAATAGCTTATCTATTCGGTCCCGCCAACTCCCAATAGGAAACATTCTGCTGAGCTGTGATTGTTCTCCCCACATAGCTCATATTGTGCTTATATTGCCTTAACTGTTAAGGTGGACGTTCCTAGCATGTTGTTTAGATACTTTGTCAGAGTCGTGATCTGAGCCTACAAGGCAATAACTGAGTCGGTAGGTATAATACCATTTTGTTCCTTCTGTCCTTGTCTACTCCTCTCACTCGACCACATGCAGTTGTTGCTTGACAGCTCTTCTAACAGTTCATGAGCTGCTTCTACTGTTTTCCTCATTAATGAACCTCCAACTGCCACATCAATTGTGCCTCTTATGCTCAGATTCAGTCCATTATAAAATGTTTGAAGCAGAAATTCCTTCGGGAGGTATGATGTGGGCAGCTTCTTTAAAGTTCTTTAAATCTCTCCCAAGCTTGGTAGAGAGATTCTCTGTCGCCCTGCTGGAAGTTTGTTATCTCCTTGATAATCCTTGTCATCTTTGTTAACAGAAAATACTTGTAGAGGAATGCTTGGGTGAGCTGCTCCCAAGTCGTGATCTGGCCTGGATTCAACGAATTATACCATGCTTTAGCGCGATCCTTCAACATGAATGAAAATAGTCTCAGCTTCATCGCATCGTCGGTCATTCCGTTAAATTTGAATGTGTTGCATATCTCCAAGAAATTTGCAATGTGGGCACTCGGATCCTCGATAGATAGCCCATATAACTGTACACTATTTTGTAGAATATTAAGTAGCACTGGCTTTATCTCAAAATTATTTACTTGGACTATCTGTCTCGTCACTCCTTGAAGACTAAATCCCTGGCCTCATGAAATCCATTAATGTTTGTTTTAGTCCTCCTTGCTCTCCTTCTTCAGCCATATCTTGATTTGAAAATTTTAGACACTTTGTCCTTCTTATTTCTCTTTCGTGCTTCTTAATGTCAGGGAATTCATCTTCAATAACTTCTTTCATCCTTCGTGTGCTCCTTGTGTTCATGCACCAGCAAATACACAAGCAAAACTGTCAAAAACTCTTAAATCAAAGTAATCTAAATTATAAACGATGCTCAACAATCAATCCCCAGCAATGACGCCAAAAACTTGTTGATGGTAAACCTATCTACTTGTTTTACGTTCAAAAACCACAAGTGAATGAGTCGTGACTTGTAGTAAAAAGAGCAGATATCGATCCCACAGGGATTGACGCCTAGACATCACTTAATTTAGACATAACTTTATTTAAGAAACTAAATTGTGAAATACAAATAATCTGGAAAATTAAATTAAAATTAAAAGACTAATGTAAACAATGGACATTATCAAAATTGTAGAAAACCTTAATTCAATAATCTAAATATTAGAGATTACTTTTTTCCCTATTTTGTCTCCCTCCTATTTTATCAATTGAATTATGTCTCTCCCTAGATTTCTAAATGTACTAATTACCCTCTCTCAAGGTGTAACTATTTATCCCTAATCAAATGAATGGGAATCAATTGGACGATCTCTTAACCTACCCAAAGACTCTACTGATTCAATTAGTTATCAAACTATCCAATGGATGATCAATTGACTAGCAGAGATCTCTCTTCTAACTATTTAATTAATGTGATGATTGCTAGTCTATAGGTCACCAACTCTTGTTGTACAATCCTACACAAATTTTATCTCACTCATTCTCTCGATTTGTTGCAAGATGACAATTAAAAACAACAATTAACAAAGATAATTGCATTCAATTCAATAAAATAAGAGTTCAACATAATAGTTCCAAAAGTAATCCCTAAAATAAAATCAGCCTAATATGATCTCCATAACGTCATCAACATTCAAATAATCCATTTTTACAAAGAATAGAAGAGATTAAAATGATAGAAAATTAATAAAAAGACCACTTCTCTTCTTTGCCAAAATCTGGAATTTTGGTGTTGATGTGCTATTTTGCCCAATCTTGATGATGATCCTTGTCTTCAATTCTTTCTCAATGCTCTAAACATATGTTCTTCACTTAAGGATGGTGTTTCTATAGGTGGGTGTCATCCCCCTTGAAGATGGAGGCTTAATTCTCTTTTTATAGTCCAAAAATCCTAAGTTTAATGAAGCCTCGCAGATTGCCTCAAATTGTAATTCCCATGAGCATGGGAATTTGTCATATATGCATCTCTCATTTTCTTCTGCAATTCCCACGTGATATGGGAATTTGCATGATTCCCAGAAATGTGGGAATTTGTCACAGATGCACTCCTCGTTTCTTCTCCTCTTTGATCTTTAGTTCACCCTCCAAATTGCTCCTTCCTTCTTCCTACATAAAAATAGTCACTTCTTGCCCTCAATTAACATCAAACACACAAGAACAATAATAAAAATCAAACTTAATGAAAACATACAAAGTGAATCCTAAACTAGAACAATAATCAACAATTATGCTAGAAAATACATGCCAATTACCTATAAAAACATATCCTAATGCACACCTATCAGTTAACCTTCATATGGTCCCCTTAAATATTGGTTAGTTGAGGGTTTACACTTCTTAGCTAGCTCCTTAGGAAAGCTAAAAGCCTTGACGAAAATACCAGTTTACTAAACAGAATTGTTTTTGGCATTTATGTATTAAGGTCCCCTTAAATAAACTGCTACTTAAGTTTATTAAGTTGATAAGACTATCTAAATAAGGTGATCTAGTGCATGATGAAATAAGGTGATCTAGTGCATGATGCAATCAGAGTTACTTACCCTTAGAAGCCTATAAAAAAGGAATGAGAAAATCTAGCAACCAAAACTAAATGTAAAGGAAAGCACTTTGTAAAAGGTTCAAGATGCCAAAACAGGTTGTGCAAATGAAAAATAGCTTGCAATACAACTGAGGGATCTGTAATACACTTATTCACTAACTAGTACCTAAATTAAAGATATTAAAGAAATAAATCCTAAGGAACTATTATGTTTAATTTTTTTATTTGACTTGCTTTCTTCATATGTTGAAATTGGTTACGGTTTAATTCAAATTTGATATGAATTGAGTGAAATTGGTGTGGATGTTGAATGAATCTTAATTGGATTAATTTGTGAATGTGGCATGAAAAACAAGAAGATTTATGCATGAAAATTAAAGATTGCATGAACCTAAACAAGAAGAATTGTGTATGAAAAAGGCTATTACACAATTGTATATATTGGCCATGTCACGGTTGTTAAAAGTTAAGTCATAACCGTGATTTCCCACATGCAAGCATGCCAATAAACATTTCGTTTAATTTGTCATTTTATTACGTGGCATAAGCAGGTGGAAGGCACCCTAGTCCTAGGAGCATACTACAAATAGAAGGAATGTGTGGCGATGAAGAAGGGAGATGGATTTCATTCATTACATTCTTTATTAAACACACTAGAGACACATTTGAGAGAGAGGAAATAGAGAGAAAGAAGGGAAGAATAGAAGAGAACAGAGAGAGTCGATGAAGAAGAGAAAAACATGGTGGAGAGCTAGAAGCAAAAATAAGCCTTCGCCCATCTGGTAAGAAAAAGTTAAAGCAAAAAGTGAGAGCTACTGCAAGAAACTTTAGAAGGGCATGAGACCACTGCACCTCACTTATTCGATCCCTATTTGCTTACTCTATTATTCATCTGTTGCAATGTTTCTTGTTGTTTACTGAACTTGTTGCTTTTTTTTAGCTTAGCTGACTATTACTTGTTTTCTTTTCATAGTTCATCTAGTTATTTACTTACTTTGTTGTTTGAATACTTTTTTTAGACTAATAAGATGGGATTTAAGCATTTGAGAATGATGAATTGTATTTGTGATATAATGGGACGAATCTTTTTCTTAAGGATTAATGTAGCTATTTTAATCAACTATGTATGAATGAGTTATGGTTTTGTTGTCTTATTAATTGTTGTGGTTTCTAAGCTGAATGGATGTAATGACATGACCAAATCTTGCATCATTTTAGTATTAAACGTACGATTAAGAGAAGAAGTTTAATATGGAATAAGAAACCTTGGACACTTAGGTTAAGATCTATAAATATGTTAACCTAAATGGTAATTAGTAGTCGAGTTTCCATAATTAATTCAGATGGTAACTTGTTGAATACGAAAGTTAGATTAGTTCATTATTCAAGTTGATTTAGAACCCAACTATTAATTTTAGTAAGACAACTTTCCAATCAATTTCCCATAATCATAAATAGGAGATTAAATTAGTGAAATTAATTATTAAGAGTCTTCCATTTTGATTAATATATTCATCTTTGCTTCTAGTTGATTCTGTTTACTTTTCACTCTATTTTGTGATGTTCTTTAAAGTCTTAACTCATCAAATCAGGAAAGAATGTTTAGGATTGCATCTGTTTTTATTTTTTCTTTTGTTCAAAGTTAATCTAAGTGGATCAATTTCACCTCCATGTGCGACGACCTTGGGTAATCACTACAACTATCTCATATAGTTGCGAGTAGGATAGCCTAAGTATTTTTAGAATTGATGCTAAAATGATTTTCATTGTTTATGATTGTTTATGCATACATGTTTTATTGTGTTATTTTATTAACGTGTTTTGTTAATTTTCGTTATTAATTTAGTACTGTCTTATCCTAAGTATTTTTAGAACTGATGCTAAAGTGATTTTCATTGTTTATGATTGTTTATGCATACATGTTTTATTGTGTTATTTTATTAATGTGTTTTGTTAATTTTCGTTATTAATTTAGTACTGTCTTATTTTATTAGCATGTTTTATTGCATTTTTTGTTATTAATTTAGCATTGCCTTTAGTTAGTTTAAGCTAGGTAGGAGGACTCTAGGAAGTGCACTCAATTAGTTTATGCTAGGAAGGAGATCTATTGATAGTGAAACTGCCCCTTTTATTGATAACGAATCGAATACGAAGACCTTAAGGGGACATTGATGATCACAAGGAACCCAAGCGTGAAGATCAATTTAATAAACAAAAGATGGGTGAAAGGCAATTAGTGATGAAGTAGTATGCCGAACCTATGATCAGTATTGCCACTTCGTGCATCCATTTGGGAGAGGCAGCCATAAACTATAAACTTAAAAGCATCCACTACAATATGCTTCCATCTTTCTATGGGATTCCAATGAAGACCCTTTAAACTTCGTTCAGGAATTTTATACCACTCTCTAAACCTTCCCTTTGGATGGCTTAAACAAAGATCAACTCAGGATGAGTTGCTACGCATACATATTGAAGGATCGAGTTAAGGCACGACTAATGACCCTTCCACCAGATTCATTGACTACATGGGGGAGGGTGTATAACAAGTTCATGGAAAAGTTCTATTCCCACTAGAAGACATCTGAGTTGCGGACAAAGATAGCTACCTTCACTTAAATAGAGGGAGAGCCATTTCATGAGGCGTGGGAATGCTTTAAACTTTTGCTCATACAATATCCACACTATCATTTCCCACTTCACATGCTAAGTCAATTCTTTTATGATGGGTTGATGCAACAGTGCTAGTACACAGTGGACAATGTAGCAGGAGGAGTTGTAGGAGAAAGGATGGCCTAAGAAATATATGAAAGCTTCGAAATGTTTGAGGCCAATTTTTAATAAAATAACATTAGGAGAAGAAGAATTAGAGTTCATGAAGTGAGCTCGAATCAAAAATTAACTATATAGTTAGCTGAGTTGATGAGGCATGTGAAGATGCTAACTATAAGGCTACCCCAAAATGTTCCAAATCAAAAGGTTTATAGCATTTGTGGAACTTTTGGTCATGGAGTTAATATTGGTTTGTATTCTTATGAACCTTTGGTAAATGGGGAAGAACAAGTTAACTCACTTAACTGTTTTCAACCAAGGGAGCAAAATGATATATACTCGAACATTTACAACCCTGGTTGGAGAAACCACCACAATTTCTCTTGAAAGGCCAAAAATCCACCGATGCAACCCCAACCACAATATCAAAATTTTTAGAGGCCAAACATTTTCCAAAGGCAATCCTCAAATGACAACCTACGGAGAAAGCCCTCTTTGGAGGAAAGCCTAAATGCATTCATTCAGGTCACAACTCAGAATCGAGAAATATACAACAAGAAATTCGACTCCTTAGAAGCATCAATAAAGAGGATTAAGATTTAAGTAAGGAAACTTTTAGCTCAAATGCATAATAATTAAAGGGAAGGTTGCCCAGTCAACTTGAGTAAACCCAAGAAGTTACCATTTTGAGAAGTGGTAAAGTGATTAACAATCATGTTTAAGTTTCCTTCTGAGTTGTCTTATACTAATAATCAAGAGAAGGAAAGCCTTACCAAAGAAGAAGATGGGCAGAATGAGTAAAACAATGGGAGAAACTCTTCAAGTCACATTTAAGTAAGGAAATGCTTAAGTAAGGAAACTTAAGCATGATGCCAAGGACAATGAAGGACAAAAACTGCATAAGGCGACAGATTCTTTTCAACCATCAATTCCATATCCAAGCCACCTTAAGGAATCAACACAAAATGAGTAGTTTTCCTATATATATAGCATACTTTTTAAAGTTAATGTTAATCTGCCCTTGTTAAATATGATAAGGAACATTCCAGCTTATTTCAATTTCTTCAAGGAACTAAGCACCAAAAAATAAAGTTTGAGCCTAACAAAAAGGTGTTGGTTTCAAAAGTAGTAAGTGTAATTCTAAAGCAACATTTACCCCCAAACTATAAGACCTAGAACGCTTAATGGTGATGAGGTTAAAGGTATGCTTGATCTTGGAGCGAGCATAAACCTTATGCCTCACTCTATTTGTGAGAAATTGGATCTAGGATAGTAAAATCTATAAACATGTTTTTGCAATTAACTAATAGGTTAATCCGTTATCCAAAATGAATAATGGAGGATGTGTTAGTGAAAGTTGGAGGATTGATTGTTCCTATAAACTTTGTTGTTCTAGACATGGGGGAAGTGAATGAGAAACAAAAAGAGCACTCTATACTCCTAGGGAGGCCTTTTGTGGCCACCATTAATACTTTGATTAAAGTGAAGAATGGAAAATTGATTATGACTGTCTTGATAGAAACAGTAGAATTTTCAATCTTTAATGTTAAACCTATTCCTACTTCTACTATTTTTGAAGACTGTTCTTTTGTTGATCAAGTTAATGAAGCAAATTTTCATTTTGCCTTGCAGGAAGAAGAAAAGAAGCTGGACTTGGTTAAGGAGAGTGAAGAATGCTGCCAATTGTTAGTGGATGCAGCTGAGGAAGTATTTGGGAGATTCTTGGAGACAGATTTAAATGAAAAGGAAGAAATAGTGGAATCAATCACTTTGAGCGACCCACCTTGAGCATAATCATTGAGGCGTCCAGTTATAAGACATTAAAGAAGCAACGTATTTAATTTATGTTTCTTTCAATTATCTGTTTGTTGTTAATTTTCTTAGTGAACCTTAACTTAGTTTGTTTTTTTTGTGTGTGCAGGCTTACTTTCCTATCTTTTCTGTTTGTTTTCCTTACAGTTGTTCTTTATTCCTCGACGTAGTACACCACATTTCACACCAAATCAACGTAATGATCACCCCACATTTTTATCGTATTTCTATCCCTTTTCTTGTTACTTATTAGTTTAATTTCTTTTAGTTTTAATGATTGTCCTTATTGGTGTTGTTTTGTGGTTTAGATCCCTTTTTTACTTTTGTTTATATCACATTACGAATAGTGTGATGTTTAACTCTACGGGGGGAGGAGGAGTAGTGTTAAATTACATATATATAAATTGTGTTTGTTATGTATGTTTTCCCATTTAATAGTTAGAGATGCATGGTTATGAAATAAACTCAATCAGGATTAGAAACGCATGATATGAGTGAATGAGTATACTTGCATTCTTAGACTAATTGACTTGGATTTCGATTAAAAGGTTATTAGCTTGTTGTGATAGATGAATGACACTTTTCTTTGGTAAGAATTTGAGCCTTTTGAACTATTCAACACCAAATTCAAGTATTCTTTGTAGAGAGTGTTCTTTCATGTTTAAGGAACTTTAAAACTTGCTTGCAAATACTAGTTGAGATCACATAAACTTATGCAAACATTTAAATGATGAAGGCAATTAGAATTTACCCTTTTTGCTTAAAAAGCCACCATAATGTCACCGTTAGTGAGCCCATTTGAGCTTAAATAAAACCTTTTCTTTCTTTAAACCCAAAATATGAGCCTTGAACTTGATTGTTTATCCTTTTCATTACACCTACCATAAGGCAAGTTGAGCATTTGAATATGTATGATTGGGTTTAAAGAATAATTGTTGGAACAAGTGTGGGGAAGTTGTAGCATATAGTTAGCTTTTGAGTTAGGAATAGGGAATGGGTAATATGTAGGGTTGTAATAATTTATGTCTCTCCTCTACATTTTTCTCTTCTAAACTTGATCTTGTTCTAAATAAATAAATGAAAAATATAATAAACAAAAAAAGAAAAAATCAAGAAAAAAGAAAAAAGAAAAGGAAATAAAAAAGAAAAGGAAGTAAGAGAAGATGACTAGAAAATGAAAAGAAGAGGTGAGAACTAAAAATGGGAATGTTAATTTTGTTAAATGAGAGGAAAAAATTGAGTGTTTTATGGTTTATTGTTCTGTATTAGTTTAAATGCTCAATTTGTTCTGTGGTTTTTAAACTGAGATATTCCTTTTTCCTACCCTGAGCCTGGCCCCATTATAACCAAAATAAAGACATTTAGATTGATGTTTGTGTTTGATATGAGTGGTGGAGATTGAATTAGTAAGCAAGACTATAATAGATGCCTTACATGAGTTGAATAATGAGTGATTACTATTTTTGAATGCTTGAGAGAATGGAAAGTAGAGTGAGTGTCTATCAAACTTGTTAATGGTCTTTGAGTTGAAGTACTTGTTAATTTTGGATAAACATGTAGATAATAGTCTATTCATGGAGTATTATGAGTTTCAAGTTCTCTGGCTGTGTTTGATGAATTGATCACTGATATCTTTGATTATTAATTGGGAAAATCATTGTTTTCATTGTTCATGTTTTTATAGTCTAGTGTTCTTTATTTTGCTTGAGGACAAGTATAGTTTAAGTGTGGGGAAATTTTTATGTTTAATTTTTTTATTTTACTTATTTTCATATGTTGAAATTGGTTGCGATTTAGTTCAAATTTGATATGAATTAAGTGAAATTGGTGTGGATGTTGCTTGAATCTTAATTTGATTAATTTGTGAATGTGGCATGAAAAACAAAAAGATTTATGCATGCAAGAATTAGAGATGGCATGAACTTAAACAAGAAGAATTGTGTATAAAAATAGCTATTACACAGTTGCAAATATTGGCCATTTCACGGTTGTGCAATTTAATTCACAACTGTAACTTAACTTGCACCGACACAACTGTGCAAGTTAACTCACAACTGTGACTTATCATAATAAGTAATGGTAGTGGCAAGTTAAATCACAACTGTGACTTCCCACATGCAGACACACCAACAATGTTTTGTTTATTCTGTCATTTTATTACGTGGCATAATTAGGTGGAAGGCACAAAACCCTAGATCTGGGAGATACTATAAATAGAAGGAGAGGGTGGCGGAGAAGAAGGGGGATGGATTCCATTCACTACATTCTTCACTGAACATACTAGAGACACATTTCACAGAGAGGAAATAAAGAGAAGGAAGGGAAAAAGAGAAGAGAACAAAGAGAGTTAGTGAAGAAGAGAGAAACATTGCAGATAGCTAGAAGCAAAAATGAGCCTTCGACCATCTGGCTAGAAAAAGCTGAAGCAGAAGGTGAGAGATAGTGTAGGAAGCTTGAGAGGGGTAGGAGACCACTGCACCTGACTCACCCGATCCTTATTTGCTTGCTCTATTATTCATCTATTATAGTGTTTCTTATTTACTGAACTTATTACTTTTATAGCTTAGCCGACTGTTACTTGTTTTCTTTTCATAGTTCATCTGGTTATTTACCTAGTTTGTTTATTAAATACTTTTCTTAAAATGATAAGACGGGATCTAAGTATTTGAGAATGATGAACAGTATTTGTGTTATGATGGGCTGAATCTTCTTTTTAAGGATTAATGTAGCTATTTTAATTAACTAAGCATGAATGAGTTATGGTTTTGTTGTCTTATTAATTGTTGTGGTTTATAAGCTGAATGGATGAAATGACATGACCACACGTTGCATCATTTTAGTACTAAATGAAGGATCGAGAGAAGAAGTTTAATATGGAATGAGAAACTATGGACTCTTAGGTTAAGGACTAGAAATATATTATCCTAAGTGGTAATTAGTAGTTGAATTTCTATAATTAATTCAAATGATAACTTATTGAATACAAAAGTTAGATTAGTTTATTATGGGAGGTGATTTAGAACCCAATTGTTAATTTTAGTAAGATAACTTTCCAATCAATTTCCTTTAATTATGCATAGGAGATTAAATTAGCGAAATCAATTCTCGAGAGTCTTCCATTTCAATTAATATATTCATCTTTTTTTCCAGTTTATTTCATTTACTTTTCACTCTATTTTATGATTTTCTTTAAAGTCTTCACTCAACAATCAAGATAAAATGTTTAGGACTGTATCTATTTTTGTTTTTGCTTTTGTTCAAGGTTAATTTAAGTGGACCAATTTCACCTCTGTGGGAGACGACCTTAGGTAATCACTACAACTACCTTATATACTTACAAGTAAGATAGCCAAGGTATTTTTAGAACTTATTTGGGAAAAGTAGGAACCACAACTAAATCAGCTTTCTAATCGAATGCACCAAACTCTACTAGCTGAGGAGATTTAAGGGAAGAATAATAAGGTAGCTTAAGATCTACTTAAGCCTACTAATGAGGACAAGGGCATGAAACGACCTAACGAAGATAGTAAAGTGGGTTAAGAAATGTTAGTGAGGAGTGAGCTACCTACAAACGTAGATCCTACTAATCCTATGAACTTTAAAAGTGAAGAAAGCCCCCATGCAATCGATTTTTCCTAAATAAGTCCAAAAATAGGTGCAAAACCATGAGGAAGAAAATTGGTCATTCTCCCTCACAATAAAGTTAATTATATAGAATGTCAGGGGTATCAATTCCCCTAATAAGTTGATGACCCTTAGTGACTATCATAAACTAAAGAGGCCTAGTTTTAATGGTGTAATTGAAACCAGAGGCCTTCAAAAGGGAACTTAGTTCCTTAACAAACAATGGAGCATATTAAGTAATCATCAGGCAAATCTAAATGGCAGAATTATTGCGTCAATGGATCCAAAAGTCTTATGCCTATGCAATTTGTCTTGTACTGCTCAATACTTGCATTGTGATTTAATCCACAAAGGCACTTAATAACACATCTTCGTCGTGGTTGTTTATACAGTCAATTGGGAATTTGAAAGAGTTAGAATATAAAATGACTTGGAATTTTTAGGGTCCTCCTTACATTCTTGTTGGATACTATTAGGTTGCTACAACTACTTACTTAAACTTGAAGAGGCTGAGGGTAATTTTAGGCTTTTGCACTCCAAATTCTAGGATATATGCTCTCTAACTAGAAACTTAAGGCTGGAGATCTAAAATACTCAAGTAATTAATTTGCCTAGTCTAACAAGCAATAAAGCTTGACAAGTTTGTTATTAATTCTAACTGGCTCAATTCTTTACTAAACAGCTTTGTTACTTTCTTTAATCCTTTATTTTCATATCAAACCTTTATAAAAGTTGAGTTAGGGGATGTAACTAGAAAAAGGAAATCTCCTTTAAAATTTTTCAATTCCCTTTTTAAGCATCTTTGCCTTAAGTCACTTTTAGTGAGAGGAATGAGCTTAACTATCTCAGGCTAAAAAACTTGTCAATTATTGTAAAAACTAAAAGTTATGATAAAGGAGCTAACTAACATTCAAAACAATGAGTTTGATCCTATGCAAATGGACTTAAGGATGGACTTTGAAAGGATCTACCAATTTCAGATGGAATTGACCAAAGATCCCTAAACAAAGTTCTTAAGGTAGTGGAGAAATTAAATTAGAGAAATACTTGAAAGCAAATAATTTCTAGAACTTATAACTCGAGAAAAAAATAACAAAATAGTTACTTACTGAGGGGGCTAAGTGCTAAAAATACTTTTCTTGTAGTGTCCAGGAAAGAAGGAACATAAATAGAATCATTTCCTTTAAAAATTTAGACGGATAAAAAATTGAATAAGCAATAAAACCTAAATGAATTAACACTTGAGCACTTCAAGAATCTGCTGGGAACATGTAGTAAGGTAGAAAGCCTCTCTTAGGATATTCTTAATGGTTTGGTAGGCTCAGTATAACCTCATGTGCATAATGATCTCACTTATAAGGTAACTCTAAATAAAATTAAGGCCACACTATTCTCTTTCCACCCTAATACATTAAGTAGTCTTGATAACTTTAATACCAAATTCTTTTAAGCTTCATGAAATACCATTAGATCAAGGTTTACGGATACAGTCTTAAAATTTTTCCACACAAATAAGATTCTCATTGAACGAAACAATATCTATCTTTTCCTAATCCCACAGAACCATAATCCCTCAATCATGAAAGATTACAGGTCTATATCTTGTTATAATGTTTTGTACAAGACGATTTCCAAGATTTATCTAATAGAATGAAAAAAACCTTAGGACAAATCATCAACATTATTCAAGTAGCTTACATTAAGGGCAAATCAATTAGTGATAATATTTTATTTCTTAGAAAATCTTCAGAGGATACATCACCATTAAATCTTATAAAAGTTATGCCTTACAAGTGGATTTCACTAAGTCATTTGACTCAGTTAATTGGGATTTTATTAGATCCTCACTAAAAGGATTAAGATATCCTAGTAAGTTTGTGAAGTAGATTACAGCTTGTGTAACCTCAGTTTCTTATACAATCATTGTAAATTAAAAGCCCACTTCAATCTTTAAAGGTACTAAAGGAATTAAGAAAGGTGACCTAGAAGTTGTGGTCAATAAAGTAGGGATCATCAAAACACCAAACCATCTAATGTAAAGACAGTTTTTAGTGCTAGTGATAGTAAAATCTTGGTTTAGTTAATCACTAAGGACTCCTAAGTACACAAATTATCTCACAAAATTGATATTCATAAAAATAAATTAATAATTTTATTAAATAGATGTTATCGAGGGATAATTAACTTTGAAACAACTATTACTTAAATAAATCATCATAATATTTGATTTTAAAATCGAGTCAATTTGAAAAAGACTTAAAGTCAAGGATTTATCAGTAGGTAATATTGCTCCAATAACTAACCAAAGGGCTACTACAGTTTCAATCAAAAAGACAATTGTCATAACTAGTCACCTCACCTGTTCATAATCTACATAGAGTTGCTCTCAAGGATTACAGGTCTACAGATCAGTATAAGTCCCTCTTTAAAGTACCACTACAGATGTGGTAAGCTTAGGATCTCACATCTTATGTTTGTTGATGATCTCCTAATATTATGTGGTGCTAATTAAGCTTTCATTAATGATCTCAGGAGATTTATTCCTTCCAACTCCAAGGTTGAATCCATAATGATCTATAACTCCTGGTGTTGGCCCTACTCCTTAAGGGGAAGTAACTTCATTAAGGGTAATTGGCATGCTTATCAACCTACTCATGCAAAGGAGGATGTCATTATATGGAAAGTTAACAAATCTAAAAGATTCTCCTCTTCCTAATGTAAAATAATTGTCTTGGAACTTAGAAGCCCTTTCCTTCGGTATAATTTAATATAAGATGCAAATATTATTCCCTCTTGCTCCTTTATACTTTGGCTAATTATTTTGGTAAAGTTAAGAATAAAAACCAAAAAATAAATAAAGTTCCAGTTGAATGATTATAGTTGCATAATATGTCAAAAAGAGTTGGAAAACCTAAACCATCTTTTCTTTAAATGTCGTTACACTAATAAAACTTGGAACCTCATCATTAACTTATTTAGATGCTCTTCTACTATCTCAGGCTGGATGAACATCCTTAATTAGGCTACCAATATGAAAATGAAGTATAAAGGAGACTATAAGCTCTTCAAAATGGCCTTTGGATCAGGAGTTTATCTTATTTGAAAAAAATACTACACTTATCAAGGTCAATCTTTGCAAAAATAAGGAAATAATTAAGAAAATTCTTTTTAAAGTCAAAAGTTATGCATTGGTCAATGTTACTTAACTCAACCAATCCCTAAAGGTGAAAAGTAATCTCCAAATTAACTAGGAAGCTCATTTTTTATTATACTTTGCTTAACCTACGAAAAAAGCATTTACATCACTCTCTTAAAAAATAACTAGAAGATCCTAATATATAGTGAGGCTCACCATTTTGAAAGAATTATGGTTGCTTATGATCCTAGTAAGATTATTATTTTAAGCACTACTATAATATATCAATGAATTCATCTACATTTAGATATGTAGGTTGTTGGTCAGCTATAGGTTTCTTTCATTTATGCCTCAAATTTTATTTTCTAAAGTTATTTGTTATAAAATGAGCTTAAGACCTTTTATAATTCAGTATAGGACCTTTGGATAATCTTAGATGATTTTATTAACATCTTCCTTGTTTTAAAGGATAATGGTGTAAAATGCAGTGACATTCCTCGCAATGATCTTAGATCATGTCTCTCTTAAATTGAAGTTACTAATCTTAAATATGAAGGATGCATCTTAACATAATAACAGGTAAGAAGGGGATTGGTATTTGAGGAAAAAGATAGATAGGGCATTGATGAATGGTGAGTGGTTCCAAAAATTTCCTAACAGAAAGGCTATTTTCAACAATAATATGTGCTCAAACCATTCATCAATTGAGATTCATAATTTAACCTTAAATCTAAGAAGGAGTTCTCCTTTTAGATTCTTTAATTTCTTATGGAATATAGAGGGATTCCAGGACAGAATATTAAGAGGTTTAAGTCATAATATAACTAGTTTGAATCCTTTAAGTTTTATAAAAATATTAAGGGAATTAAACAGGAGCTTAAAGGATGTAGCTTGAGGCTTTATACCAACACGTACTTAGATCTTGAAAAGGACAAGAATGAAATAGAGCAGAAATAAAATGTTCTCTATAATTCACCAAGTGATGCTTATAGTCTTTATTTAATGAGAAAAGGCCTTCATGTTGTTACTCAAAAGTCCTAGAAAATCACTTCTTCTTGTTAAAGCAAAAAATAATAACCTTATGGATTAAAAAGAGGATTGCAAATCTAAATTCTTCCATAAATCATTTTAGTTTATAAGGAACTCTAATAGAATATCATTTCTTTTAAGTAAGGATGTAAGGATGCTTATTGATTAAGCTAGCCTTTGGCCTATGCTTTAGAATATTTTAAATTTCATTAGGATGTCTAAGATAATTTCTTTTCTCAATTCCAGTGTTAAATACTTTTAACCCTGTAACTCATCACTACCAAGCAATGTGAGTAACTTACTAGGCCTTTCACCATAGAGGCCATTAAAAGGATGGTTTTTAGTCTGAATCCTTATAAAGCTCTTGGGCTTGAGGGCTTTAATGCAATGTTTCAAAAATCGAACTAAACTGGCTTGTTCGATTGAAAATAATATGAACCGGTCAATTGTATGGCTCAATTTCTTTTAATAACCTTTCTATATCACAATCGACTAGTTTATCAGTAAACCAGTCAGTTTATCAGTGAATTGGTCGAATCGGTATATAACTTAAACTTCAGAGTTCAGTCTAATTTCAGAAACAAAACTTGTTCTCCTCGCCACTACCATTCTCTCTTTTTTCTTCACCATCTTCTCTTCGTAGATCACATCACCTCTGTGGTAATAAATTTGTACTCTGCTCCTCCTTAAAAGTAATAACATTATTGTCCCTCTTTACACGGTTAAAAAAGATGACCATCTTTGCTTTCAGCCCTTCTGCGATCACTATAGATGTACCGATTAGGAATTTCTACTTGCCCATCTTGACTTTTTAGCCCTTTTATGATTACAGTGGATGTACTAGTTAGGAATTTTTGCTTTCTCATTTTAACTTTTCAGCCCTTCTGTGATCACTGTGGGTGTACTGGTTAGGAATTTTTGCTTGCCCATCTCGACTTTTCAGCCCTTCAACTGAATTTTCGTCTTTCACTGAAAGGCTTTTCCTTTTTTCTCCATCTTTCTTGTCGTCGTTTAGTTTTTTCTTTGATTTCTTTTAAAGGTATTGCTAATTCTTTTATTGAGGTATATAATCGGTTTCTTTGAATCTTTGGTTTTGTGATTTAAGTTGGAGTGGTAATTTTGTCTCCAAAAGAAAGTATCATCTGATCATACCACAAAATAACCACTAAAGCAAGCAATTGGAACATTATGCTTTTGATTTAAAAACTCATCTCTTGCAAGGATTAGTTCACTGTAATGATTTTGGTCATTTGCTCTTAATTAGTGAAATAGATAGAGGTTCCAAGTAACTTAGTGGTAGGGAAATCATGGATCTTTGGGACCAAATTGTAACAACCATGGAGCTCGGTATCAACTAATGTCAAATTTCTCTAGAGTTCCAATTTTTTATGTGTTATTCAAGGTTTCAATATGTTAACAGATAAGGAGATAAGGATCCATAAGAGTAGTATTGATTAATTAGTTTTATGTAATAGTTAGAATTCTATTTCATTTCAATCTCTAATTTTGATAGTTAGGTTATATATACTCTTTGAAGTATTATGTTGATCTAAAACCCCAAAATTGAAAACTAAAAATATTTTAGTGAGGCTATATGAAGTGGAGCAACTGTTGGAGCAAAGTTTGATGAGTGAGTAACATCTTATTTATCTTCTGTGTATCCATTCTGCTGTTGGTCTTCTGTGTATAACTGTATATGTACGTATATGTATGTTCCATATGACACCCCACTCCTATAGTGCATATTCTCGTACATACCGTCAGTATTTGAGAACATACTCTACAAGAGTGGCATGCTAGGACAATCAGTCAATCATACTCATTAAAAAATTTTCACACATCACACGCATATTTTGGAAAACCAATAATCAATAATGGCCTATTTTGTTCAAAAACATTTTCAGTTACAATTGTTACAAATAATAAACATATCATCAGAATTCCAGTAATCATTTGGGCCCATTACAAATACAAAACACTTCCAGTCATAAATTCATTACATGATAGAATTTGTCACAAATATAAGGTATGGTATTTATGGAATACAATTTAGATATATACAAAAATCGTTGAAGACTTGTACAGATGCAACTGATCCTAACCTCAGTCTCTTATTCGATTGCAATGGTTATACTCCAATTAGTCTAACTGGGGTATCCCTGAACCTGAAAAGTCAACGTTACAATTTGGTGAGTTTTATGAACTCGGTGAGTTAACCGTCCTTGATGGTTCATTCATATCATATAACACATCAATTCATATAATCACATAATTCACATCATTTCATTTATCATCATGTAGCATCACAAAACTCTTTGCTCACAATTTTCACATTTCTCATTCAACACAATTTAAAAATACATTTTAATCATTCAAAACATACATATTAAATGTATATACAATGCTCATGAGACTCACTTTCAATTGTTATTGTTGTGACCGAGTTCCTATAACTGTCCTCTTATCCATTGTGGATATCGAGCTCATTAATAACTATCCCTTTTCTGTTAGGGATACAAGGTTTATTATACATAGTGAGCGAAAGGCTCTTACTACATTCTGAGCTTTAAGCTCTTTTTCACTTTATGAGCTTTAAGTCTTTTTCGGTGGCTACTCCAGTCACAACAGCCTTTATGTTATCATGCATTCATGTAATGAAATGCATCACAAGTATTTAGTAAATCAATTGTGCTCAATCTTACACTTTCACATTCACATTTACATTCTCATTCACATTTATCATCGGACCTTGGTCTGACATTCAACATTTAAATTGATAATCACTTATTCAGTCAAATTCACATTCAATGAGCACTTTCAATATGTTTTACATGCATTAAACTCCTCAGACATTTAATGTCTGGAATCAACGCATTCACAATTATCATAGTAATTTAATATAGAATTTAAAGCAAACAATTAATCATGTGAGACCATCTTAGGTTACTCACAGTACACTCCAGATTAGCGTTTGCTTCCATAATTCGGAAACGTCTAGATACAGATATTCTATCTGTATATCAACATCATGCAATACACATATTGCACAATCACATAAATATTCAATTATACATATATGCATATGTGTAATGTATAAAGCATGATCAAATTGACTATTCTGGATATATTTCCTTAATCACATCTCATGATCATTCAAACCTTATCATTTCTATGAGTCTGGCTTACTTTTAGGTTTATAACTCAAGAACAATTGGTTATTCTAATATCATAAATCAATCACTCATCATTTCTTTTCTAGCATTATATGCTCTCATAATATCCAATTCTCATTCACCTTTACTTAATACATATTACTCAAATCCTTTAAGTCACAACTACAATCATATGAACACCTTCATTCCCATTATACTCATGCTTTTGCTACTTTGATATCAATAATTCATTCACTAAGTTATAACCTCAGTTATCACCTCACCCATATTACACATATAGTCACTTAATCCAAGCATCATTCTAAGTTCAATTTAAGCTTCATTTAAGCTTAATTAACTCCAAATGTATCATAATTAAGCATTGATAAGTAAATAACTTATATATATGATTTTGGGATAAAAGGCATAACTTTCTCTATGGATGTTAGATTAAAGTCATTTAAGTACATTTTCAAAGAGAACTTCGAGTCTTACAACTTCTATGAAGACTACAACGAGAGATTTTTCCGTTTAGAGGGTCAAAATTGCACATTTATGTAGGTGTCCAGAGAATGTCCACCTAGCGGACATATGTCCCTCCAAATGGACATGAACGGAGCTGGAACGCTAGAATTCTAGAGAATGTCAGCTCAATAGACTTATGTCCCTTTAAACCGATGCAAGCAAAGCTGGGACGTTGGAATTCTAGAGAATGTGCACCCAGCGGACCTTTAGTGCGCCCAATAGACATCAAAAAGGCATATTCATGTTTAACCCATTCCTAGCCATTTTCTCCAATTTTTCTTGCTCTTTCAACTATTCCAAGCTTCATTCAACACCTTATATGCTTAGTCTATCATTTCTAGCTTAATTTCTCATCATTTCCAGCTTAATCTCATTATATATAAAATCCTAACTCTTTTTATAATATATTTCATTCATAATACATCAATAATTCATTTCCATAGTTTATCACTTAGGATTCATAATCTCTTCATTTCCTCTTCATTCTTAACTCCATTTCAGCCCAATTTCATCCACACACAATTCAAATTCTATGATTGATCATAAACACCAAAAACATAACACATTTATATACACATTCATCTTCAATTTTCTACACGTGTTCAACTTCATTTCGACCTTCACTTCACTTCTAACCTATCATTCTAATTTACCTCATTTCAAGACACCACATAGCCCTTTCTTTAACCTCAATATCATTATAGTTCATTCATATAACAACTACCCAAAAATTCATGTGATTAAACATTAAAATAGAAAATAAGCATATCATCTCTTCATGAAATTTCTACACAATTTCTACATCATTTTGATGATCTTTCTATCTTTAATCATCACTACAACATCTTATGAATTATCAACCATCATTTATGTAAAATCAAGACAAGAACATATCCAAGTTACTCATTTACTGTAACATCTCATTATCCCATGATTAGGGTTAAAACACTAGGATACTAAATATGAGAGTTTACCAAGAATTTAGAAATGCATTTTATGCATCATATGGCATATACATACACGTGAATAATATTGACACTCATTAAAATAATTGTACATGCATTCATTGACATTTTTCAGGTACAAGTGATTTTTAATGTGATTAAAATGTGAATTTTGGATTATTTGACTTGAAAATTTAATTGGTGTGTATTAAAATTGATTTAGTATTTTTGGAGACATTTTGTACATTTCGAAAATTTCTAAATATTTGGAGTATTTTCAACTAAGAAAAATATAGAAATAAGAGACAAACGGAAATGTGACAATTGGATTAGTAAGTCATTGACAAATGGACTAATTATGGAGTGAAAAAT
>JANQAP020000276.1:916079-933104 GCA_026874005.2 Erythroxylum coriaceum | reverse complement strand
GTAATTCTAATTAAAGTTTAATTGAAATTAGAATTTAATTTCAATTAAATTACTAAAACGTCCAAAGCTTATTATAAGTAGGCTTAAGCTCTATGGAGCTAGTACTTCATACTTAACCCTCTCTGTAAGAGTTACAAAGTTCTCTCAACTTATTTTGTAGATACCGTTAGAGGCTGGACATTTGTGCGGCTACAGTGGTTGAAATGGATCAGTTTTGAGAACGATTTGAGGGATACGACAAGATAAAGATTAAGCTTCGAAATAAGGTTCGAATTAAGTTTCCACTTTATTATAATTTGTGTTAATCATTTTATAGAATTAAAGAGATATTAATTTTTGGAAAATCAAAAATTGTGAAAAAATTTCTTGATTATTTCGCTGCAGTTGGGATTGGATCCCAAGCCGGTTTCCTAATAGGAGTGGCATTACTAGTTTATGCAATGGAGTTTATTTCTTGTCATCGTGGCTGTCAGAATGAGGAGCACATAGCGTGATGGTGCTGACTGAGGCTAGCTGTGGCTTCATCTGACTGCAGCTGTGAGACTGTAGCAGTATGGAGGCAATGAGGAGTAACCAGTGGCCTAAGGAAGTGTGGCTGGACGATGAGCAGAAAACTCAGGCGACAGCGGGAGACAATCGACGAAACAGAGAGGCGACGGTGGGACAAACCAGAAAACCCTAACTCTGGAACGCGGGCGCCCCTCACGTAGGCCTCGGGTCAGCAACAGACTTTGCGCATGTGCCTGTCAATGACATACAGGCAAGAAAATTGTTTCACAGGTTATTTTATTAGGATTACTTTAGAGTTTATTTTATTTTTTCAAATTATTAAATTAAAGTAATTATTAAATCAATTACAAAATTAAAGTAATTATTTTTAAATATAATTAAAATTAATAATTAGATTAATTCCTAATTTAATTTAGAAAATTAGTTTCTAAAATTAGAATTAATGAGTTTCAATTAGATTGAAATTAATTAATTAAACTCCTTAAAATTTAGAAAAGTGTTTTCTTAAATAATTAGGAAAGATGTTTCTTAATTAAATTTATTTATTTCAATTTGATTGAGATAAATTAAATTTATAACTTTATTTGCTTAGAGAATTATTATTCAATTTAATTCGAAATTGTTTCTTTATTTATAAATAATTAGTTTCTTATTTTTTAAGAAAAAACATTTTTCTTAGTTAACTTTTGAAAAGTGTTTTCATTTATTAATTAAGAAAATTGTGGTTTCTTTAATATTTTGAAAATTAGTTTTCTAACTTTTTAAAGAAAGATTTTCTAATTAATTAAGAAATCAATCACTAAATAAATAATATAAATGGCTTTCTTAATTAAATTTAAAATTTTTTTATTTAGTTTTGAAATTATTTTCCTTTTAATATTAGAAAATAGTTTTCCAATTAAGGAAAAGTAATTTATAATGAGATTTAAAATAGTAATTTCTAATTAGATTAAAAATAATTTTCTAATTGGATTAGAGTGTGTTAAGTAGCATAATTCATTGAAAATTGAGTTCAATTAAATTTTGTTAAAAAAGTCAAGATAATTAGAAATAGCTTTCAATTAGATTTGAAAATTATTTTCAAATCAAAATAAATTCTATTTGGAATAGGAATTTAGTTCATTTATGAATCAATGGGTTTAATTTAATTTAATTTTTAAGGAGTTGGAAATATTATTTTAGATTATAAAAATCAATAACTAGAACCAAACAAAAGTTTATATTTTATGCACATAATTTGATTATGAGTGCATAAGTTGTATAATTTATTTATATAATTGATATATATATATATATTAGATGCGTGTTAAATTATATGTTTTATATATGTGATATTTTACATGCAATTTTGTGTTTATTCAGGTGAATGAAATTAAATTTCTAGGTAAAATATTAAGTGCACGTTGAAAACTTGATTGTTGTCTTCTATTGTTATAAGAATAAACCAGAATTTTGTTTATTATCAGGCTTTTTGAACAAACTTAAGGCTGCTTTAACCTAAACATGTTTAGTCTTATTACAGTGAGTTCTACTTAACTAAATTTGTGTGATTTGGATAAGCAAACTCATAATCATAATTAAAGTCATGATCTCATTTTGTAGTCATGGAATATAATTAATTACTTGCTTTTTTTACATTTATATTCTTTTCTGAATGGAATTCACCATATTTAGTAATGTCTGATACTAAGTTAGTGAAATGTTTGAGAAAAGTTCTTAAAGTTAGAAAAGAATATTGTATGCCTATGATGCAATTTTACTATATTCCTTATCGAGGATTCAGTAAAAAAAGTTTTAGAGACATAACAAAATCATATAGACGATAAAATGTATTGATATTTTAAATTGACTAATGTCTAATAAACTTTGAAGACAACATGTATGATATATGTCAAAACCATGATAGCAAGATGCAAAAGGCTGTATGAAGTAGTGTTGAATAATACCTTGATGAAATTATTTCATTTAATTTAGGCTACTAATAGCATAATTGTGGACTATAATTAAAGGCTTTGCTATAGTAAGATAATGGTTATCATTAGAAGAAAAATGATTGCATGCCTTTTCTTGTCTATACGTGATATGTATTTATATTTATTTATAATTCATGCTTATGAGTATTTGATACTGAATTTAGATTCAACATTATTATAATGTTCAAAGCACGATAGGAATTAGATTGTTAAGTAAAAGTATTTGATATAATATTATATAAATAGTTTGTATGTGTTCGATTACAAGAGACTTATGTTTAACATAAGTGGAAAAAAATACAAAGTTGGATAACTGAGACTATCCTTTTATGTCATATTGGTTAAATCAACATAACGTGAATCATAAAGTTACACATTAGGATATATGTATCGTTTTGATTATAAATCATATGAAACTTGTGAAACTTGCCAAGTTGAAGAATAACTAGATCAACCTTTTGTGAAAGAATGATGATAGTATTGAATTGTTAAATCTTATACATGTGATGTAATGGATGGAATAATAATTCATAAAAGGATAATACTTATATTTTATTAGATTACTAATGACTTTATGTGATATAGTCATATGTATTAAATGAAATGTTGATTTAAAATTTTGAATAGTTCAAATTGCTTAAATATAAGTATAAATTAAGCATTGAGAATCCTGAAGTAATTCGATATGAACATTATGATAAGTTTTAAATTTTGGTTGTCTATAGGGAATGAGATCTCTGGCGAATACCTTCACAACAAAATTTCATAAGAGTATGAATTTATGTAAGGAGAAAAATATAATATGAGATATTATATTATACAATATTATTTCTTCAATAGTTCTAATTGAATCAACTAGCAAGATTTCATATTAGATACGATGCTAAATCTTTGAAATAGTCAAAGTTAATAATTCAAGGATGTAATTCATGGTTGAAGCATACATTATCTATTAAGTTTAGAACTAAATTAGATAATAAAAAGTTATGAGATATCCAAAATAATGGATATAATCTTACAGATCCACTAAACAAATTGTTTGATTCAATGCATATTTATAGTAGAATGATTCTCAAAATAAGTAGTGGAAGTAAGATGAAATTTGGAAAGTTCAAATCTCATGATAGCACAACCAATTAGAACTAGTACCTTTATTGATACATTTGATGTATAGTTGAAAGGCTACGAGACATTGAAAGATTCACTTTTATGATGAATTCAAAGAGTTTATTTTGGAGATGATTGGAATTTATGATGTCTGCAAAAAGGTTAGTGGAAGTATATTTGTCCTTTTCAATAGGAGTATGTAGAGACATATTGCTCATAGAGAACAATAATTCTAACTTTAATTGTTGAAAATATAATTGTCTAAGAACAACTCTTATTGGATATGAAAAGGTAACAGCCTAATTCTGGGAATTAGATCTATAGAGATAGATTGGAAGTTGTTCACCTATTTTAAGTCTAAGTATACAGATAATGTACTAACGATGTCTAGTATGTGAGATATCAGATACTTGTGAAGTATTAAAAATATCCATTATTCTATATATGAGTTAATATCTGAGTTCAAGGAGATAAAGATATTTATTTCAGAAGTAAATCCTAATTAAGGTCTATTTTACTTAAGAACAATATCATTCAAGATTGGAAATGTTCTAATGTAGCAATGGTTGTTAATTAAGCCATAATATATTTTCATTTAATGGAAATGATTAATTGGATCAATAAATTCTTTAATGAACTTGATATAGTTCCTTGCATTATTCAAGATAGTAATGTACTATGGAACATTAGAGCCATTGGACATGTAAAATTAAGGAGCTAAGATCTCATCAAAGATCCAATGACGTATTTAGGTTATTTTTCTTAATTATGATGATAATTAAGATGGATGCTGTAAGATTTAAGCAAGAGCTCACAATTGAGAATATAGAATTCTATCATTAAGCCACTGTCTTAGTAGTAACATAATTGTCATATGGTGATATGGTATAAGATACTTAAATGATTGGCTTAGTGCAAGTAGGACATTGTTATCTATGCCATACAGCCAATTGATTGGTTGTAGTTTAGTTACAAAATAATTCAACGACATTCTTTATCTTGTACATGTTTGGATGTATATGATAAAGTGCACGAGATAATTATATATTGCAACTGAAATTGTAGTGAGATCATAATTATGAGATTCATATTGCATTTATATATTATCCTTAAATTCTTCCTAGTAATTGTTCTATGAAGACTGAAAATTAATAGAACATAAAAAGACTAGCCTACGTTTTTCCTTATGGAGAAAGTAGTCAATCTCATAAGCTAAAGTATGAAGATACTTAAACAAATTTATGGGTGCTTGTTAGAGAACAAGTTCATTGAACTAACCCAATATAAGAAATCCATTGGGAACATTACTTATATGTCTATAGAAATTCTCACAATGATGATTTTATAAGTGATCATTTGACTTGAGGTCTCCAAAGTTATCTTGTATAGGAATTGCTATATTTTGATACTACTTATGGACTATTCTAATCATAGGCCGTTCAATCGGTAGTCATTGGTTGTAACATGAACTATATAGAGCTAGTTGCATAATCAAGATAAGATTCATCACCCTAAAACTAATTAGGGAGAATGATTTATTGTTTTTTATTAGTATTGATTCGAAAAATCCTTGGCTAAGGTAGAATGGTGTAATGTAAATAGTTTATAGACGTCATTAAATGAATCAATAACTAATGGCAGGGAATTAATACAATTGGACTAAAAAGAGTAGACATTAATTCCGTACTATGTCTAATTGGAACATTATATGATGAAAGGATTAAATTATACAAAAAAATCATGCACAAAAAGATTAGTCAAAATTACTTTAATATTCCTAAATATTTAGGTGGCAAAAGGGTCACCTTTGACCCTAAGTTTTGCACCAGTCCACAAGTATGACCCAAACATCCCGACGTTAACAATTCTAACCCTAAAATTTGAAAAACATTAAATTATAACCCCACCTTAACGAAAAATTCAAACCATTTTGTTAAGTGTCAGGTCAACGCTAACTTGACATTTTTATTATTTTTTATGGGCTTCATTGTGTCTCATCATTGCTGATGTGGCATAGTGGGCCCAATTTTTATAAAAATATAATTATTTTATTTTATTATTAAATGTTGGACCTACTTTTTTAGTTAAACATTTCTAACTTAAAGATGATATTCTATCTTCTTTAAATTGTTGCCTCCTTAGAAAAGTCTAGACTTCAAACCCCCACTCCCCCTCTTGTTTCTTTTTTTTTCCCTTCCTCGCCAAAACTTCACTGCTCACTCCTCCCTCTCCCATCTCTATTCTCTCTCTTCTTTCTCCAAAGCCCTAAACTCCCATGCATTTTTTGCACCCTTCACTCATAATCTCTCTCTTCCCTCTCTTCTCTACCCAAAACTGATCATCCAGGTGTTGGAGATCTATCAAGAGTGGATATTGTTCTAAGCACCCACTTCTTCCATTAAACCCTTTGATACACATATTGTAAGATTTTTCGAAATCTTCGTATTGTTCATATTCTGGTCCATTTAATGGTTTAACCTATTAATCACGCAAACGCAAACACCCATACTTCATCATTTTCTTCTTTTGTGATGGGTAGAGGTGAGGAAGCAATAAATTATATATTTTGGGTCCTTATCCTCAGCTTTACGTGATTTTACTAGACAACATCAAGTTGTGGAGATCAGAGACTAGAAGATTAAAAAAATTTCAAAGACGTTGTTAGACATCATCGATGCAATGGCTGGAGATATTTTTTCTATTATGCTTTCGTTGCTAAACATTGTGAATATCATGCATGTATCTTGTTTACACGTAAATGATCTTGTTTTTTAAGAAGCATTCTTAATTTTACATTTAGTATTAGAGCCACTGTGCCTCTACCTTGCATCTGAACTGTCTAAGAAAATATTCCTCTGTTATGCTCTATTTGTGTATGTAATGGACATTAGAATCTTGTTTTGGTACTACAAGTTACACCCAATAGTGATGGGATGGTGAAGAGAGGAGGGACGATGATGATCGTGCATGGCAGCCTTCAGATTCGCCAGTCATTCAACGTCGTGTGGTTTGTTTTCTGGCATCTCACGTTTCTTGGCTCGTCGTCGTCGTCCCATCATTGTTATCCTCAACTTTCTAGCGACTGTCGCACACTTGTTGTCATTAGGTTGGAGCCGGGTCACACCAACCTGACTGGAGGTTGAAGACGATGTTCTGTCAACTTCTTTTTTAAATTACTAATTTATTAATTCGTTAATTTTGTTAATGTTAGTAATTGTGGGGTTAATTAAGCACCTAACCCATTTTGTTTTGATTTTAATTATAAAATCATTTTTGGTATTTATATTTTGTGAACATTATTTTTTTAATTTGTATGTCCAATATTGGAATTAAATTTGACATGATAGTTATAATTATTTAACTATTTACACAAATTATATGTGATTTATTGACAATTGTGTGTATAAATTTATAATCATTATACATGCAAAATTAGATAAATAATTTTGTGCATTGTTATTTGATTTATTTGCATTATTTATTAATTGATGTAAATGTTTAGGCTTTATTTAAGCTTAAGGTAATGTGAATGATCTATATGATTTTAATTGATTGGGAGTAGCCACAACATCTCAAATTAATTAGGATTATGTATTTAATTTTAAGATCATATAAAAACATTAATTGTAATTAATCATACGTGATATGATAAAATCTGCCCATAGGAATTTTGTTATATTTGTATGATTAATTAGGATGAAATGTCGGGTTATATTTCTTAATCTACCCACAGGAACTAAGAAAAGGAACATAATTCAATGGTTTTGTCATAAAGTTATAGATGAATCTAATTGAGTAGAACTTTAGCCCACAGGCAAGTCTTATGTCATCAGATTCATGTATTAAAAGCATGATTTACATTGGCAAAGTATGAATTATGATTGGTCTCAAATTATAGATAACAAGCATGTATGTTTGAACTTGCAGTTACTCATACTGTGAATATTTTTGATATTAAGTGTGATATTCTCGAATTGAGGAGTGACAACTATAAGGTGTGGAAGGAGAGAATTCTGCTTCATTTGAGCTGGATGGATATAGACTATGCTATTAGGAAAGATGAACTGTCGAGTATATTTGAAACCAACACTCCAGATATTGTTGCTCTTTATGAAAAATGGGAGAGATTTAATTGCCTCTCCGTGATGTTCATAAAGAACAAAATATCTGCTGGTATTCGTAGTTATGTCGAACAACATAATAAAGTCAAGGATCTATTAAAGGTCATTTATGAGCAATTTGCCACATCTAATAAGGCCCTTGCCACCACCTTGATTATTCAATTGTCATCCTTGAAGCTCACTGGCATAAGGGGTGTATGTGATCATATCATGCATATGAGGGACATAGTAGTTTAGCTAACTTCCTTAGAGGTTACCATATCGGAATCTTTCTTGGTACATTATATTCTGTGAACTTTGCCCTAACAATATGGTCCTTTCAAAATCTCTTATAACACACATAAGGATAAGTAGTTGATCAATGAACTGTTGACCATATATGTGCAAGAAGAGGAGAGGTTGTTGATGGAAGAGGGAAAAGGGGTGAATTTGATTGTTTCAGGAAAGAAGAGACAGGATGATGTCAAAAACAAGGGAAAAGGCAAAATTTCTCCTCAATCTGACATAAAGAAACCATCAAAGTATTTCTTCTGCAAGAAGAAAGGACACATGAAGAAAGACTTCGCTAAATTTAAGAACTGGCTCGAAAAGAAAGGTGCTCCAATTTAATTTGTTTGTTTTAAATCTAATATGGTTAATGTTAATCATAATACATGGTGGATTGATTCTGGTTCTATAATCAAATACCTTATAGGCTATGCAAAACCTAAGGAAGTCGGTGGGAAGTGAACAATACATCTATTCAGGAAGCAAGACGAGTTCATATGTGGAAGCCATTGACACTTGCAGTTTAGTTTTAAGCGGTGGCTTTATTTTGTGTTTGGAAAAGACCTTTTATGGTCCACATTTCTCTAGAAATTTGATTTTTGTATCAAGACTTGTACCTTTTGGTTTTTCCTTTAACTTTTCAGATTTTGGTTTCATGTAATAGATCTGAAGTTATTGGTTATGGTACATTATCTGATGGTCTTTATTTCATTCAGTTACAAAATGATAATGCCTATAATTTGATGCATGTCACTACTGGGTTGAAACGATGTGTTGTGAATAAAGAATCCCCTATGTTATAACACTGTAGATTATGACACATCTCCATTGAGAGAATTAAGAGATTAGTAAATGAAGGGGTACTTAGTACTTTGAATTTTGCTGACTTCGAGACTTGCGTGGATTGCATTAAGGGTAAGTAAACTAATAAGTCTAAAAGGGGTGCCAAAAGGAGCACAAACTTGTTAGAAATCATACATTTTATTGTCCAGATATGGACGTAAATAGTCCAAAATACTTTATCACCATCATAAATGATTATTCGCGATATATATATCTCTACTTACTTTGTTCTAAGGACAAAGCTTTGAATGCCTTTAAAATTTTTAAGGCTGAAGTAGAGAATTAATATGGAAAACTAATTAAAACCGTGAGGTTAGATAGAGGTGGAGAGTACTATGGTAGATACACTGAGAATAGAAAAGCGTCTGGTCCATTTATGAAGTTTCTTCAGGAACATGAGATTGTTGCCCAGTACACCATGCCTGGTTCCCAGGATTAGAATGGTGTGGTAGAAAGAAGAAACCAAACCTTAATGGACATGGTAAGAAGTATGAGGAGTAACACAAAACTTCCTCAATTCCTGTAGACTGAAGCTCTAAAGACGGTTGTGTATATATTAAACTGAGTTCCAACTAAGGCTATCTTAAAGACACCTTTTGAGTTATTTAAGGATTGGAAATCGAGTTTGAGCCATATGTGCATTTGGGGATGGCCGTTTGAAGTGAGAATTTACAATCCAAAAGAGAAGAACCTAGACCTAAGGACCATTAGTGGCTATTTCATTGGATATACTGAAAGGTCTAAGGGGTATAAATTCTATTGTACATCTCACAGCACTAGAATTATGGAATCAAAAAATGCAAAATTTCTTAAGAATGACTTGATCAGTGAGAGTGGTCAATTTCAAGACATAGTTTTTGAAAAAGGTCATTATGAAGTTCAACCCCTTTGGTTCAAGTGATAGATTAATTGTCATTCACACCCCTCAAGTTGAAACGGGTGTTAGACAACTAGTTACTGAAGTTCCACAAGTTGTTAATACAAATCCAGTAGATCAAGTTGTAAATGAGGAACGACCAAAAATTGTTGAGCAATCGGTTGAACAATAGGTTGAGCAATAGTTTCTTCGAGAGGACGATGATACAACATTAAGGAGATCTATTAGAGTTAGAAGGTCAACAATTCCTAGTGATTATATAGTGTTTCTACAAGAGTCAGATTACAACATTAGAGCTGAAAATTATCCTGAAATATTTTCACAGGCCATGAGTTCTAAGGAATCGGACCTGTGGCACATTGCTATGAAAGATGAGATGGATTCTATGGCATCTATTCAAGTTTGGGATCTCGTTGAGTTGCCCAATGGTGTGAAAGCGATTGGATTTATATGGGTATTTAAGACAAAGAAAGATTCATGAGGCAACATTGAAAAATATAAGGCAAGATTTATTGCCAAAGGGTTCACTCAGAGGGAAGGAATCAACTACACGGTGACGTTTTCCCCTGTATCTAAGAAAGATTCTCTTCGTATAATCATGGCATTGGTAGCTCATTTTTATTTTGAGTTACATCAAATAGATATGAAAATGGCATTCCTCAATGGTAAACTAAAGGAAGAGTTTTACATGAAATAATCTGAAGGATTCTCTTCTAGTGATGGTGAGCATTTAGTCTGCAAGCTTAATAAATCCATATATGGATTAAAACAAGTCTTTCGACGGTGATATTTAAAATTCCATGAGGTTATCACTTCTTTTGGTTTTGAAGAGAATATAATGGACCAATGTTTATACTAGAAGGTCAGTGGGAGTAAGACTTGTTTTCTTATGTTATATATGGATGATATTTTACTTGCGACTAATTATAAGGGTTTTGCTATATGAGGTGAAACAATTTCTCTCAAAGAATTTTGATATATATAGGTGAGACATCTTATGTCATTGGCGTCAAGATCTATAGAAAAAGATCTCGAGACATTTTGAGTTTGTCTCAAGAGACCTATATCAATAAAGTTTTAGAGAGATTTCAGATGAAAGGTTGTGCACTAAGTGTAGCACCCATAGTGAAAGGTGGTAGATTCAGTTTAAATTAATGCTTGAAAAATGATTTTGAACGGGAACACATGAAGAACATTCCATATGCTTCAACTGTTGGAAGCTTTATGTATGCTCAAGTTTGCACCAAACCTGAGCATACATAAGGCTTCCATAAGACCTAACATCACATATGCTGTCGGAATGTTAGGTAGATATCAGAGTAACCCAGGTATTGACCACTAGAAAGCTGTAAAGAAGGTTATAAGATATCTTCAGGGCACAAAAGACTACATGTTTATGTACAAGCAAACTAAGAACTTGGAAGTAGTTGGATACTCCGATTCAAATTTTGCTGGCTATATTGATTCAAGAAAATCAACATCTGGTTATATTTTCATGCTAGCTGGTGGAGCTATATCTTTAAGAAGTGCCAAGCAGACCCTAATTGCTACTTCCACTATAGAGGCTGAGTTAGTATCATGTTTTGAGGCCACCTCGTATGGTGTATGGATGAAGAGTTTTATATCTGGGTTTAGAGTTATTAATTCAATTTCTAAGCCATTAAGGTTATACTGCGATAACTCAGCTATAGTCTTTATGGCTAATAATAACAAAAGTGGAAGTCAAAGTAAGCATATCGACATTAGGTATTTAGCCATAAGAGAACATGTTAAGAAAAGGAAAGTTATCATTGAGCACATTAGCACTGAGTTAATGATTGCGAATCCTTTAACTAAAGGCATGCTACCTAAGCAGTTTAAGAATCACGTAGTGCGAATGGGACTTGGTTCCATAATGTGATTTTTATTGCACATTTGTTGCTTCAATGGAACTATTATTTAATTTAATGTTTTCTTATATGGTTTTGTGCACACATACATTTGATTATTTTGAGAAATATCATCTAATATAGACCTAGAATAAACATATGGTTTATTCATTAAGTTTGAGGACTAGTAATGAGAAACTTTATGTATATAATACATGGAAGATAATACTCACTATAAAAGGACATATCACCATGATTCATATATTTGGTTTCTTGTTATGTTTGATGTTGGGTTAAATGGACTAAGTGGAAGAACGTAAGATTTTCCGAAATCTTCCTACTTTTCAGAATTTGGTCCATTTAATGGTTTAACCCATTAATCATGCAAATGCAAATGCCTATACTTCATCATTTTCGTCTTTTGTGATGGGTAGAGGTGATGATGTGATAAATTATGTATTTTGGGTCCCTATCCTCGGCTTCATGTGATTTTCACTGGACACCATCGAGTTATGGAGATTAGAGGCTAAAAGATTAAAAAATTTTCAGAGACGTTGTTGGACATCATCTATCCAATGGTTTTCTGTTATGTTTCCGTTGCTAAATATTGTGAATACATACTTGAATCTTGTTTACACGTAAATGATCTTATGTTTTAAGATGCATACTTAATTTTAAACATATTTCTTAGACCATTGACCTAATAATGAATTTCAAGTTACATCCATTTATTAACAGTGAAAAAAAGAACCTAAGATTATTATATTTCTAATATCATTTCACGATAATTAGATGATTGTTGTCATGAAAAATACATTAAACTCATGCCCACGTTTAACTTCATACCTATATATATGTCTACTGCACTGCTAAATGAAACATAATTTTGATAGATAATATTGATTATCAAATATAAGATAAACTTATGGAAAAAAATCAAAACTAAATTGAAAAATAAAAAAAACGAAAAACTAAAAACCCCATTATAAACAAGCAAACACTTACCTAACATTCCTTTGCAAAATATTTTCAGATTTTTCTATTACCTCCCCCTTTTGCGTTTTCGTTATTTTCCACCCCTACAAATCCTCAACCCCTCACACTTCAATTCCTCTCTTCTCATGTTCTCTCTCTTCTCTCTCTTGCCTATGCCAAATCCTAAACTCACATTATTTCCTTTACCCTCCACTCTCCTTCTCTCTCTTTTGTGTTTCTTTTTTTTCAAATGTAACCTCTCACACTTTAACTCCTCACATCCACACACACACACTCTTCTCTCTCCTTCAACATCTCTTTGTTTTGGCTGCCACACAAAACCCTTAACGCCTCACACATGCAAACACAGAGTTTTCTCAACCTGTTTTATAAATACCGTTAAAGGCTGGATGCTTGTGTGGCTTCGGTGGTTGAGATGGATCAAATAGTTCGAAGGATACGACAAGATAAGGATTAAGCTTCAGACTAAAGTACGAATTACGATTTATGCTTTATTATGAATTATGCGTTAATCATTTTATAGAATTAAAGTGATATTATTTTTTGGAAAATTAAAATACAAAAAATCTCGTAATTATTCTGTTGCGATCGGAATCAGATCAGTTCCAATTTCCTAAAATGAAATATTTCCTTTTAGGTTTTAAAATTACCTAGCTATAGAGTAAGGATTCAATGAAGCGATTATGAAGGGAATAACTAAGTAACTTCAAGGACACAAGATGTATATATGTATACGGAAAGTCTAGTCAATAAGGAAGAGTTGAAGGGGTTATGTTCAAGGAGTACGAGACAATGTTATAAATACTGTACCAGACCTAATACCGGAGTGGATTCTGATACGGTACTATATCAGTACCAATTAATACCGAGTATTGCTTCAGATTTTTTAAATTTATAAAATAGGTCCTAAATTCTTTTAAAAATTGAAAATAATCCTTCAATATTGTACTATATAATTTAAACCAACCTTGTCTAAAAAAATCATAATAATAAAAATTTAAAATAACAACAATTTATTTATTTTCTTAATATTATTTTCACATATTCCACATAAAAATAATAACCATAATTAATATGAAAAAGATTATTTTATCATCATAGAAATATAAAATTAAGAACAATACAAAGGATTTAAAATATTACAATTTTATCATATAATAAATAATAATTACATCAAATTATCAAATAAAAAGAATAATTCTTATCATCAATAAAATATAATTTTAATTTTCAATAATAAAAAATATATTTTTATCTTAATATGTAATTGTTATTAATAATAAAATATAGTTATAATAAAAAATATATTTTTATCTTAATATGTAATTGTTATTAATAATAAAATATAGTTATATTTATATTAACAATTTAAAAAAGAAATACAAAAATTTGAGGCCTCTTAGTTTTCATTTAAACATATTTTTAATTATTCTTTGTAGAAAAATATAACTATTATTTACTACATGAATTTAAATATTATATTATTAATAATAAAAAGAGATGATGATGGTGAAGAAGAGAGAGAGTGAGAGTGTAAGAAAAAAAAAAGAGAGGAAGAAGGGGGTTTAAAGTTTTTTTTCATTTTTTGCATAAATACCCCTTGTTCTTTTAAAATTTTAAATACCAGCCAGTATCCCGAATATTAGCAGTATCGATTGGTACCAGGCAAAACAGATCGATATATGGTCGATATTCTAAATACCGATAGTACCGGCCGGTACTAGGTAAAATAGGCCAGTATTTGGATCCGATACTGAAACATCTCATTTTATACCATTTTTTAGCCAATACGATATGTACCATCCAGCACTAGTTGGTACGATACGAGATTCATTACATTGATAAGAGAGGAAGTATAATGGAGGCTATAGAAGGAGGCAAGAGGTTATCCAAATGCAGTGCAAGAACAAGAAAGGTTGATCAGTAACTAAGGGGACCCTTATGGAGGAGGGCAAAGCACTCCAAGAGTACTACAAGGTAGTCTTTGACCATGATTCCTTGTTAAAGCAAATGTTAATAGTTATGTTGTTGAAAGATGGGAATTTAAATACCAAGGTTTTTTTTTCATAATTCAGTAATAGCAAGGAGGAATATAAAGAAAAATTGTTCTCTTATTGGGATGATGGGTCAATGATCTTATCACAAGTGGATGTAAAGGAGGAGGCAAATACATTCTTCAGGAAACTATTAGGAGCTTCCTTTGAGACTAAGTCATGTACCTCATTATTAAGCTTCTTTCTCAGTAATTAATTTTTAGAAGAAGAGGAGAGTTTGTTTACTACACCTGGGTGACAAAAAGATTGAGGAGGTAGTATTTGGTACGAATCCTAACAAAGTACTAGGTCTGAATGACCTTAATACCTTCTTTTACTAAACATCTTAGAATCTTATAAAGCATACGGTAATTAAAGCTATAAAGGAGTTCTTTGAGGCAAGATGTTCAAAGAAGTGAATAAGACATTCTTGTGCCTCATTCCTAAGGTGAATCATTACAGTTCCTTACATGAATTCAGACCAATTTCTTGTTATAATTTTTTGTACAAAGTGATTTCTAAAATCGTCACAAAGAGGATGAACAAAGTCCTTAAACATTTAAATAGTGAAACACAAGGGACTTTGATACAAGATAGACTAATCGGAGACAATGTGTTCATAGCACAAGAGCTACTCAGGAGGTATTCTAAAGAAATGGCCCAAGAATTTAAGTTCCATAGCAGGGGGAAGAAGTTGGAAGTTGGAACTCAGGAAACAAATAACATCATTTCGTAACAACCATTTCACGTTACTATTTATATAGTGGAGGAAAGGTGAGGAACGTATGTATGCACTGGAGTCTGATAGACTATATAAGGCCATCTCTTCTGATTATATAGTATACGTTGTTTTCTTTTTCTCACAGAATTCTCTTTACGTTTTGCAAACAATTTGGATTCGTCCATTTAGTTTCCTTGAAAGTCATTCTTGTTCACAATCTATCGCCATTCTCTCACCTAAAAATTCACCCACAAAGATCTCTCTCTCTCTCTAATCGCCATTACTTGGCTCTTTCTTTAAATAAATCATTTTTGCAGATCCTTAACTTTCCTTCCCTCAAACATTTGTTCCTCTTTGTGTTTTGATTCTTCTGTTCGGTCTCATGAATCGCTACGATTCTAATCCCTTCGCTGATGAAGATGTTAATCCGTTCGCGGTACGTTTTATGCACAAACATATATGCATGCATATGATGCGTATGTTTAAGACATTATTAGATCCGTGTGCAAGCGTTCATTTATTAACAACATCAAATTGGGTTTCAGCATTTACATATATCAACTTTGGCTCGTCCATGAACGTTAATGCAGTTCTTCTACTAGTACGTTTCTGTTTTGACAAATCCCTCTGCTTGGTTGATAAAGAAATGTTGAGGAAAATGATTGAAAATTCTACAATTTTGATCCTTTGGATACATTATTACGCTGTTTCCTAAGATTTAAAAGGCATAAATTTGAACTGTGGCTTCTCCAAATTCTTTCTTCTTTTTCGTTAATTTCTCGTATTTAAAGGATTCGGTCGTCTTCTGGAGAACCTTCTAATCCCCCTGTATAGGCATGAAACTAGTATGCGGTTGCATTTTCATCAATTAAACTTGCATATTGGGCCTGTAATTTACGTTTTATTGTTCACTGGTATATGTGAATGCAGATCTTTAAATTGTCTAACCATCACCTGTAATTTATGTGGATTTATGTCAACTTCCATACTGATTTATTTGAGGAAGACATAACAAGAATATCCAATCTACATTTTTTAATGTAATGTTATTTGCGTCAGGATCAATCATCAAAGAAAGGATCAGCGCAACCAAATTATGGTGGAGGTGCCTTTTATATGCCGGTAAGTTTGCTTATCCACTTTCAGTATTCTGGATGTCCTTGCTTTTGCATGCTGGAATTGTAGTTTCTGCATGCTGCTACTCTAGGAGTGCATCTACTAGATAGTGTTGCAATGTACTTACAGAAAAGTTTTAGATATTTTAGTTTCTTTTAGCCTGACAATGATTTGGAGGCATGGAATTGGCTTACACCTATATACTACAAATTGGACTTTTTGGTTCTATAGAATCTGCTGCGATTGTCAAATGGTTCATGTCCTTGTGCATCTGTCTCTTTTTATGAGCTTACCATACATGTTACATGGACAAAGTCCAATAATTTGTTGTATAGTTGGTATCTGTACTTCTGTGAAAAAGCATGAGAACTGAACTTTTCTAAAAGATAAAACTGTTGTGGATGATCTGTTTATTTTTCTTTTCTTCTTTTAAACTCTTATTGCTTTTACTCGGTCTTTTTTCTGCTAATTATGCTGCTGATTTGGTATCAGTAACTATGTCTTAAGAAAAGTAACGAAGGACAGTAGTTATAGTTTCTGGACTTTTGTTTCTTTGTCAGTGCTTTAAGACCAAATGTTAAAGAAATTTGGCT
>JANQAP020000276.1:875174-886718 GCA_026874005.2 Erythroxylum coriaceum | reverse complement strand
TAACAATTTTAAAAAGAAATACAAAAATTTGAGGCCTCTTAATTTTTATTTTAACATATTTTTAATTATTCTTTGTAAAAAATATAACTATTATTTACCATATGAATTTAAATATTATATTAATAATACTAAAAAGAGATGATAATGGTGGAGAAGAGACAGTGAGAGTGTGAAAAAATAAAGAGAGGAAGAAGAAAGTAGCAGAGTAGGGTTTTGGGTGGGGTGGGGTTAGGTTTTTAAAATTTTTTCATTTTTGCAGAAATGCCCCTAGATTATTTCAAATTTTCGATACCCACCAGTATATAGTTGGTATTCCAAATACCGGCAGTATCGACTGATACCACCCAAAATAGGCCGATACAGGCCGGTATTTAAACCCGATACCGAAACATTCCATTTTGTACATTTTTTTAGTCGGTACGGTACAAAATTCATTACAATGGATTTAGGAGAAGTATGTTATATAAGGATTTGGTTGTGAGAGGTAATTTCTCCATTAGAGGGAACATTTCTCGTAGGAGAAGAGTGTAATTGCATTTGACTTAAGACAGGAAAAGTTTCTTAATATCTCAACTCCATTTCTGGTGCTTAAACTAGCATTTCATGGCTCATTAGTAGGGGGTCAGACCCTCTACCCTATTTAACCAATGCCAACCTTGGCCATTAGCTTTTATCCACGAATTCCTGTCTGTCCCATTTATTTTTATGTATGTAAACTCATGGCACATAATCATAATTGGCTAAATGGAGCAGAGAATCTGAAGCCCATCAGTAGTAATGAATGTTGTGAAGTTTGTTTTCTGTGGAACCAAATGAAAATGACAATGTAATTGATGGCTTGTCATATAGATTATAATAGGTTTACATAAGGCATGGGAAAAGCAGGCCTAAGGTCGATGTGCTCAAACAATACTAAATGAAGTGAAATCATGCATGATATCTACTATAGAGTTCTAACACAGTGAAATTGCATTAGTTATTATTTTAATTAAGCCTTCGTTAATGAGTAACAACTGAAAATTTGGTCATTGTATATGAAGGCAATATGGAGAAATTTGGTTAATGCGCATGAGGAGAATTTGATTCGTCTACCAACAAATTAGGAGGATGGAAAACAATACACTTTTGTCTTCAACTAATGCAAAATTATGCTAGTTGCTTCTTACCACTTCCTTATAAGCATCGAAAGACTTTTCTGAATCATCTTTAAAGGATAAGAACTACTTTTTTTCTATAATGTGATTTCATTATAATAGTTCTAATAGCCGGTTCTAGTTAGCATTTAACCCTCAATTTAGGTTTCATTTTTGTTATACTGAGATTAGTGAAGAATGAAATAAGTATTGAGAAATGATTAGATCTCATGTTCAGCAGAATAAATACGAAACTTTTTCATATAATTTTCAAAAGTTAATATCATTTTAAAATATATAACATGATGAATGCATAAATCTTAAAATTTGATCCTTTTATTATCGTTTTCTCTTAAACTATTTATAAAATTAACTCATTTCAATCGTCGTAGCTATACAAGTGTTTAGCTTCTAATAATATCTATAAAATATATTGAGAAAACTCTACAACTGTTATAGATACGATAAGGAAAGAAGTACTAACTCCCTTAGAGCCTATGCCTATTTATAACAAAGTTTGGATCTTTTGGTAATTTACTTAAAATAAAATTCTAATTTTAATTAAACTTTACGACCCAAATATCATACAATATCTTAGACTAATCTTTATTTATTAAATGATATTGAATCGTTAAATTTATACATGTGATATATTGGATGGAGTAAAAATTCATAAAAGGATAATACTTATATTTTATTATATTAATAATGACTTTATGTGATATAGTCATATATATTAAGTGAAGTATTGATTTAAAATTTGAAACGTTCAAATTGTTTAAATATAAGTAGAAATTAAGCATTGAGAATGTTGAAGAACTTCAATGAGATAGTTGTGGTGAGTTTTAAATTTTTAGTTATCTATATAGACTAAGATTCTCTAGTGAATATCTTCACAACAAAATTCCCTAAGAGTATGGATTTATATAAGTAGCAAAATACAATATGAGACATTGTATGATGAATATTATTTCTTTTATAGTTATGCATAGTACAATGACTTTTATATCCAACCTTTTAGATTAAGGATAATAAATTGCTTAAGATACTCACTTTGACTCGCATGTGATTTTAGGTAAAATTTGGAAGCAAAGAAGTTAAAGTGGGTCGAAAGCATGATTATTAGACCATTTTTCGAAGGCTAATACTCACTTGTCTTTATTGAGCAAGAAGAAGACAAGAAAATGTCAAGAAAGGAGACATATGTTAAAAATACAAAGAAGATTAAGGCATGAGATGGGACAACCCCATGCATGTGAATTTAATGATGACCAATATGGCAGTTCATAAGCCAGCAGCTGGAAGAGAAGCAAAACAATAGTGAAGCATAAACAAGACGCATAGTAAGAAGCAAGCAAAGGCAACAAGATGTGCAGTGTAAAAAGCATAGTAGCAAGACGTCGCATACATTGTGCGTGAATACAGACCTTGTCTGCGTTTCATGCAGATGGTGTGCGTAAATGCAAATGACATCTATGTAACGTAGACGTAGGGAGCATTTTTGGCTTAAAACACACAGTAGCAGAATAGAGAGGAGGGTTCTAACTGAGACGTGAACAGTGACGGTGGACCAAAAATTAATTCGTCACATCATAGAATAGTGGAGAGAACAGTAGTGTAATGAGGAGGCACATTAGGGAAGAGCAGATAGGGGGTCTTCGCTAGGGTTTTTAATAGGGACTGAAGCATTTTTCCGAGAGAGATCCATGGAGGGCTAGACATTCCAACGCTGGTTCGAAGGTGACATCGATCCTGACGACCCGGGTTAAGTGTATTTCACTATTTTTTTGTTTCTTTCTCTAATTAGGAATTGATTATGTAATCTTATGTTGATTGAATTGGGTATTGTGAAAAGATGATTTTAATGTATTCATTGAATCATTTTTTTGCAAACCCATTGCTAAAATTTTGATATAATCTGTAATTGTTTTATTGAAATTCATGTGTAGCAACTAATGATTCGTAATCATTAAGGATAATATAACCTAGGTTAACTGATGCGTTGTATATGGTTATTTCCTTGATTAATCAGTTTTCCTAATTCCTAATTCTACTGCCTAATTAAATCTAGAAATTGTATCCTCGGTTATTCGATGGTTAGTTTAATTAATGATCGCATCTTGATTAAAAAAAAGCTAATGAAAAACTCGAGTTAATTATTAACGCACGATTAATAGTTTCTAGGAGAGGTTTGAGAACAACAAATCAATGAAATATGTTTAATTAGGATATAGACCGAGATTGAATTAAAGAATCGAGTCCTGACTGAATTCCCCACTTTTATTAACTTTTCACATGTTTTCTTTAATTTTTTATTAGTTTAGTTTCATTTTTTTTTCTTGTTTGAAAAATCCAAAACCCCCTTTAAACCTAAACACCAGTTACTTTCATTTCGGAAACTTTACACACACTCTTTGTGTGATCAACCTAGACTCACTGCTGTTATAGTAGTAGTCTAGTTATTTTATTTTGAAAAGCGTTACGATGCGCTGCCAATTTGCCAGGGAGTGCAGTGTTTTAGTTTTTGTTTGTGATTTTAATTAGTATTTTGTATATATTTGTTCGTAATTAGTTTCTTTTCAGTTATTTTGTGACCCTTTATTTATTTTGTTTTGTGTTTATGATCTATAAAAAAAAATTCATGGATGGAAGTAATTTTTTCTTTAACTCTTATTCTTAATCCTATAACTAGGGTTGAACTGATCAACCTAACTTTGGTTATGGATGGGATAACCATCAGAATTACTTCTATGATTGTTATCAAGACACACAATAATTCCTATGTGGACCAAAAACTTCTTGTCAAAACTTAAAGTACATATTTGGAAGAATTGATGAAAGTTGTGATTGCTAACAATCTTCAATTTCAACAGGATATGTAGCAACTTCAAGAGAGTATGCAACAACTTCAACAGAATACCCAATAGTTCCAGCAGGAAATAAGGCATATAACGTCTGGAAACTAGAACTTGTTAAGCCAAATAGGTGAAATGGTAGGTAGGATCGACTACCTAGAATCACAAATAGAAGAGGAGTAGCCATATTAACCCGAGGAGTACCTAATAGACGTTAGTGTAAAAACCTTATAAAATGATGAGGAACTTGAGAATCTTGAGATGACTACTTAAGGAATTGCTTGTGTGGAAGAAGTTGAGGAGGAGCTCGAAGCAGAAAAAGATACATCTTTTAGCTCGGAGGTAAAAACTGAGTTCATAATTATTGTTAAGACTAACTCTTTACCTTTACCTAATAGGTTACATGAATTAAATGAAGAAGAAAAATGAAAAGAGATGTTCAAAATATTTCTGAAGTGTATGAACTCAATCGAGATTGAGAATCTGATGATAGGGAGGATGCTAGAAGTGAACGATTATCAACCAAGGCCCTATCCGAAAGAACCTCATGTGGAGGAACCGTATGTGCCACCAAAAGATCATAATTTTATCACGTGAGGAGAAGTATGGAGTCAAGCTAGCGACCCTAAGCAAAGACACTTCTTAAGTGGCAACCTAATGGAAGTAAATTTCTTTCCTTTACATTTCCGTAATACTTTTTATATGCATGTGTTTTTTTGAAGTTGTTTGTTTTACTTGTTTTAAGTTTTCAATCAAATTGTGAGAAAGAATAAAACAAACAAAACAAACATTTTCTCTTTTATGTTGATTTTGGGATTATATAGTCATGATTAGAGTGTGAACTGACTAGAGAATTTCATAGCAATTTTAGCATGTATTTTTACTCTTGTGATTAGTCAATGTGTATTATCTTTAGAATAGTAGTGACTAGTGGTAGATAAAGCCAGTAAGATTTTGAGCTTTATTTGACTGACACATTCATATCAGTCTTATTGTCTTTTAATAATGTGTGACCTTCATGATATGTACATCCTAATTTTGTCTTGAATTTCTATTTGAGACCACATTTTTTATCACATGCATTAACATGGATATGATTAGGCATTTGTTGCTTTTCAGAACTACATTAGCCAAATAGCCTACCAATTATACGATGTTCCTTTTTGAAAAGCCCCCTTGAGCTTTATTTGTCTTTGATTTGTGTATTAGCCACATTACATGCTTTAACCAAACCAAATGTCTTTCCTAAGCTTTAAAGCTAGTAAAACATTTGTTGATTGTTGAGTTTGTGGATATATAAAAGTACAAGTGTGGGGGTATGGTTATGTGCGAGTTGGTTATAATATTGAGATGTTATTTTATGCCTTATCATTGAAATTCCCATATTGATGTAGTTTATTTTAATTTTTATAAGAGAGAAAAAAAGGGAAAGAAAGAAAGAAAAGAGAAAAAGAAAAGAAAAGAAAAAGAAAAGAAAAAAAAGAAAAAGAAAGAGAAAAAGAAAAAGAAAAGGAAAATGAATGAAAAAATGGTTTGCATAAATGTATCGAGGAGGAAATGCATATGTGGTTTGCAAAGTTATTCATGATAATGCATCCTCCTAAAGTTGTATTGAATGGGTTATTTAAGTGTGTTGAATATGAGGTAGATGTTGGTTTGGATGGTTCACTCTTTGTGGCTTCAATGTGTTGTCATCAATTATATAAGTGATTCCTTTGGATTGATATATGCTTCATGTGCTTTGTGTGTAAGAGCTGAATTTGGTTGTGAAATATAAATGTTGCATTCGTCATAGCTGACTGTACCCATTTTTTGACGAGTGTTAACTTGTGTACTTGATGTCACATTGAGTATTACTTTTGTTTCACTAGCTTTGATGACTTTCATGCTACTTTACCCAAATACATCTCACCTTGCCTTTACCCACATTACAACCTTGAAAAGTCCATTGATTCATGATTTAAATGTGAATTTTAGTAGTGGAGAAATGAAATGATATGTAAAGGTGTGGATTGTCATGATAATGAATGATGTTGAGTGTACCCATGGATATATTTTAGTTCAAACACATTTTCCAAGTCTACCATTAGATTGCTCAGTTTTTGAAAATGATGAATGTTGATTGATCATGAGTAAAAGCTTTGAATGTTAACTTCTTGCTATGATTTTCGAGAGTCATTTATCATTATTTATGATTATGTATTCTTGGAACATATGGGAAATGAGTCAATGTTTTTGGGTCTTTGAGCTTAATTTTAATGTTTTGCCTGAGGACGGCCAAAAGCTAAGTATGGGGGAAATTAATAAGTGCTTCATTGATTATTTAATTATTTCATAACATTTAGCGATTAAGGATAATAAATTGTTTAAGATACTCACTTTGATTCGTATGTGATTTTAAACACAATTTGGAAGCAAAGAAGATAAAGTGGGTCGAAAGCACGATAATTGGACCATTTTCTGAAGGCTAATACTCACTTGTCTTTATGGAGCAAAAAGAAGTCAAGAAAAAGCCAAGAAAGGAGATATATGTTGAAAATACAAAGAAGATTAAGGCATGAGATGGGACAGGCCCGTTTATATGAATTTAATGATGATCAATACGGCAGTGCATAAGCCAACAGTTGGAAGAGAAGCGAAACAACAGTAAAGCATGAAGAAGATGCAAAGTAAGAAGCAACCAAAAATGACAATATGTGCAGCGTAAAAGGCACAACATCAAGACGTCGCAGATGTTGTGCGTGAATGCAAACCTTGCCTATGTTTCATGCAGATGTTGTGCATAAACGGAGATGTAGGGAGCATTTTGGCTTAAAATACACAGTAGTAGAATAGAGAGGAGGGTTTTAAATGAGACGTGACTAGTGACGGTGGACGATATATTAATTCACCACATCATAGAACAGTGGAGAGAATAATAGCATAGAGAGGAGGCACAATAGGTAAGAGCAAATAGGGGGTATTTGGTAGGGGTTATTAATAGGGACTGAAGCATTTTTTCGGGAGAGACTCATAGAGGGCTAGATGTTTTGACGTCGGTTCGGAGATGACATCGATGTCGATGACCCAGGTTAAGTGTATTTCAATATTTTTTTTATTTCTTTCTCTCATTAGGAATTGCTTATGTTGTATTGTATTGATTGAATTAGGTATTGTGAAAAGATGATTTTAATGCATTCATTGAATCGTTTATTTGCAAACCCATTAGTAGAATTTCGATATAATCTATAATTGTTATGTTGAAATTCATTTTTAGCGACTAATGATTCGTAATCATTAGAGATAACATAACCAAGGTTAAATGATGCATCGTATGTGATTGTTGCCTTGATTAATCAGTTTTCCTAATTCGTAATGCTACTGCCTAATTAAATCTAGAGATTGTATCCTAGGTTATTCGGTGGTTAAGTTTAATTAATGATTGTATCTTGATTAAACAAAAGCTAAGGGAAACTCGGCTTAATTATTAACCCACGATTAATTGTTGCTAGGAGAGGTTTGAGATCATCAAATCAATGAAATATGTTTAAGTAAGGTGTAGGCCGAGATTGAACCAAAGAATCGGGTTCCTACCGAATTCCCCATTTTTATCATTTTTTTACATGTTTTCTTTAATTTGTTTTCATTAGTCTAGCTTCATTTATGTTCTTGTTTGAAAAATTCAAAACCCCCATTAAACTTAAACACCAGTTACTTTCATTTCGGTAACTTTACACACACTTTTTATGGGATCGACCTAAACTCATCACTGCTATAGTAGTAGTCTAGTTATTTTATTTTGATAAGCGTTACGACGCGCTATCAATTTTGGCTCCGTCACGAGGGAATGCGGTGTTTTTGTTTTTGTTTTTGATTTTAATTGGTGTTTTGTATATATTTGTTCGTAATTGGTTTCTTTTTAATTATTTATTTTTTGTGATTTATAAAAAAATTCATAGATAGAAGTAATTTTTCTTTAACTCTTATTCTCAATCCTATAACCAAGGTTGGACTGATTATGCTAACTTTGTTATGGATGGGAGAACCATCAGAATTACTTCTATGATAGTTTTTAGGATACACAACAATTACCGTATGGACCAGAAGCTTCTTGTCAAAACTCAGGTACATCTCTGGAAGAACTGATGAATGTTGTGATTGCTAATAATCTTCAATTTCAATAGGGCATATAGCAACTTCAAGAGGGTATTCAACAACTTCAACAGAATACCCAACAGTTCTAATAGGAAATGAGGCATATAACATCTAGAAACCAAAACTTGTTACGCTAAATGGGTGAAATGGTAGTGAGGATCGACTACCTAAAATCAGAAATAGAAGAGGAGCAGCCATATCAACCCGAGGAGTACTCAATATACATTAGTGTGAAAACCTTAAAAAGTGATGGGGAACTTGAGAATCTTGAGATGACTACTCAAGGAAATGCTTATATGGAAGAAGTTGAGCTGGAAACAGAAAAAGATACATTTTTTAGCTCGGAGGTAAAAACTGAGTTCATATTTATTTTTCAGACTGACTCTTTACCTTTACCTAGTAGGTTACAGGAATTAAATGAACAAGAAAAAGGAATAGAGACGTTCGAAATATTTTCAAAGTGTATAAACTCAATCGAGATTGAGAATCTAAAGATAGGAAAGATGCTGGAGGTGAACGATTATCAACTAAGGCCCTATCTGGAAGAACCTCACGTGGAGGAACCGCATGTGCCACCATAAGATCATAATTTTGTCACGTGAGGAGAAGTATGGAGTCAAGCTAGCGACCCCAAACAAAGGCACTTCTTGGGAGGCAATCCAAGGGAGGTAAATTTCTTTTCTTTACATTTCCATAATACTTTTTATATGCATGTGTGTTTTTGAAGTTGTTTGTTTTACTTGTTTTAAGTTTTCAATCAAAATGAGAGAAAGAATAAAACAAACAAAACAAACATTTTCTCTTTTCTGTTGATTTTGGGATTATGTAGTCATGATTAGAGTGTGAACTGACTAGAGATTTTCATAGCAACTTTAGCGTGTATTTATACTCTAGTGGTTGGTCAATGTGCATTATCTTTAGAAAAGTAGTGACTAGTAGTAGATAAATTCGATGAGATTTTGAGCCTTGTTTGACTAACACATTCATATCAGTCTCATTGCCTTTTGATAATATGTGACCTTCATAACATGTACATCCTGATTTTGCCTTGAATTTCTATTTGAGACCATATTTTTTATCACTTGTATTAACATGGATATGATTAGGCATTCTTTGCTTTTCCGAACTGCATTAGCCAAATAGGCTACCCATTATATGATTTTCCTTTTTAATAAGCCCCCTTGAGTTATATTTGTCTTTATTTGTGTATTAGCCACATTACATGCTTTAACCAAAACAAATGTCCTTCCCAAGCTTTAAAGCTACTGGAACATTTGTTGATTGTTGAGTTTGTGGATATACAAAAGTACAAGTGTGGGGGTATGCATATGTGCAAGTTGGTTATAATGTTGAGATGTTATTTTACACCTTATCATTGAAATTCCCATGTTGATTTAGTTTATTTTAATTTTTATAAGAGACAAAAAAGGGAAAGAAAGAAAGAAAAGAGAAAAACAAAAGAAAAGAAAAGAAAAATAAAAAGAAAAAAATAAAAAGAAAGAAAAAATAAAAAAAGGAATGAAAAAAAGGTTTTGCATAAATGTATCGAGGAGGAAATGCAAATGTGGTTTGCAAAGTTAGTCATGATTAATGCATCCTCCTAAAGTTGTATTGAATGGGTTATTAGAGTGTGATGAATATGAAGTAGATGTTGGCTTGAAAGGTTCATTCTTTGTGGCTTCAATGTATTGTCATCAATTGTATGAGCGATTCCTTTGGATTGGTATATGCTTCATGTTTTTTGTGTGTGAGAGCTGAATTAGGTTGTGAAATATAAATGTTGCATTCATCATAGCTGAGTGTACCCAGTTTTTTATGAGTGTTAACTTGTGCACTTGATGTCACATTGAGTGTTACTTTTGTTTCACTAGCTTTGATAGCTTTCATACTACTTGACCCAAATACATCTCACCTTAATTTTACCCATATTACAATCTTGAAAAGTCCTTTGATTCATGATTTTACATGTGAATTTTAGTGGTGGAGAAATGAAATGATATGAAAGGTTATGGATTGTCATGATCATGAATAATGTTGAGTGTACCCGTAGATATATTTTAGTTTAAATACATTTTCCAAGTTTACTATTAGATTACTCAGTTTTTGAAAATGATGAATGTTGATTGATCATAAGTAAAAGCTTTGAATTTTAACTTCTTACTATAATTTTTGAAAGTCATTCATCTTTATTTATGATTATGTATTCTTGGAACATATAGGAAATGAATCAATGTTTTTGGATCTTTGAGCTTAATTTTAATATTTTGCCCAAGGACGACCAACACTACAAAAAAATAGTGAGTTAGCGACGAAAAATACCGACAGAAAAGATAAATATTCCATCGGTATTAAACATTACTGACGGAATTTACCAACAGACAAAAACATCGTAGATTCGGTCGTAGCTAATCTTATTGACGACAAAGAAATTTTCCATCGGTAAGTTTACCGACGGAACGACATTACTATCGGTAATTTCAACAAAAAAGTTGCCGTCTGTCACACTTTTTCGGTCTGCAAGTTACCGACGGGTTATAATTTTCCAACGCTAAATTTACAAACGGTCAGTTCCTAAACCGTATGTAGTTCCTAAACCGTATGTAAATTTAGCATCGGAATGTTTTAATTTTGTCAGTAAATTTACCGACGATATGGTGTTTTCCGTCGGTGTTGTGTTGTCCATTACCGACAGAAATTATGAGTTTTTCCGTCGACAAATTATTTGATTTAATTTTTTTAAATATATATTTTCATTATATTTAAATTATAACCGTCGGAAAATTTTAATAATTAAATATTTGTAATATATATTTAATTTGATAGAAATAATTAAATAGAAATTTTGATTAATGATTAAAAATTAAAATATCTTAATTGATAATAAAAATGTTACATTACAAATAATAATATTTGTAATACTGTCGGATCTCATTTTCGGAGCCCGACGATCGCATTCGGATACTAATATTTACACGACCACTTGTGTTCAAACTAAACCCCCTTCTTGGGCTCATCTCCATTCAAGCCTGAAATGTATCAAGGTATAGCGTTGGTGAGTCCACAGCTGCCTATGAACATGCTTCGGGTCAATTCAATTAGCATAAACTCGTAAATTCTTCTTCTGTGTTTAGCCTATCATCTATATTTTATGGTCTGTCTTTGACTTTTATAATCTGAGTTGACCTCCCCTTATCGCCTGTATTTTATTTGCATCTGCCTTTCTATTTGCGTCTATCTTTCCATTTGCGTCTGCCTCATGACGTGTCATCACAGACGATTCCTTGCGTCTGTGTGATGACGTGTTGTCTGTGTTCCTTGCGTCTATGTTCTATGCGTCTGCGTACCTCCTTTGCGTCTGTGTGTGACGTCAGCACAGACGATTCCTTTCGTTTGTGTTCTTCCTTTGCGTCTGTGTGTGACGT
>JANQAP020000276.1:861676-875074 GCA_026874005.2 Erythroxylum coriaceum | reverse complement strand
TCACCCCTTAATCCTTTTGATCATTGTTTGGCAGGAAAGCAATATAAAGTCTCTTTTAAGAAACAATCTACAAGGAAGATGGAGTTATTAAAGTTGTTGCATTCATATATATGTGGCTATATTAAGGAAGATATGTGTGGCCCTATTGAGGAGGAGTCACTAGGAGGTAACAAATATTTTGTTACATTCATTGATGATTTGAAAAAGACTTGGGTGTTGATAAACGCTTAATTGATTATGAAATTATTCCATAACACTTAGTGATTAATGACATGAAATTGCTCAAGATACTCACTTTGACTCATATGTGATTTTAGGTACAATTCAGAAGCAAAGAAGCTAAAGTGAGTCGAAAGTACGATATTTGGGCCATTTTTTGAAGATTAAGATTCACTTGTCTTTATAAAGCAAGAAGAAAAAAATTAAAAGACAAAAGCAAGACAAGAAAAATGGAACCAAAAAAAGAAGAAGAATCATAGAAAGTATGCTTGGCACATGCATGTTTTTGCCATGCAAAAACCAATTTAATGGAGCAGTAAAATGGTAGCATAGAGGCAACAAAAGAGGAAGAGAAGAGGTTGCTGGGAAGAAGCAAAACGCAGCACATAAGGTGGATTAAAACAAGAATCAAAACGACGTAGCATCACAGATGGGAAGGAGTAACACTTCAAGACCGAAACGATAGCAGCATGGAGAGAAAACACAGTCTACGTTTCATGCAGACGTAGACCATCTGCAGAAACACGTAGATGACATCTATGAAACACAGACGTTTCCATAGGTTATTTGGAGGGTTTTAAATGAGACGTGAATAGTATGCTTGGACCAACATATTAATTTGTCAAATCAAATATAACAGTGCAAAGAGTATAAACGCATAGAGAAAGTGGAGGCACAGTAAAAAGCCGAGAAGGGTCTTCGGTTGGGGTATTTCAATGGGGGAAGCACTATCTTCGGAGAGACCCATGAAGGGCTAGATGCCTCGATGCCAACTCGGAGGTGATATTGACACCGACGACCCAGGTTAAGTGCTTTTATTTGTTTTAGTTCTTTCTTTCTGTCATTAAGAATTGATTATGTTATCTTATGTTGATTGAATTGGGTATTGTGGAAAGATGATTTTAATGCGTTCATTGAATTGTTTATCTGCAAACCCATTGCTAAAATTTCGATATAATCCGTAATTGTTATGTTGAAATTTATGTGTAGCGACTAATGATTTGTAATCATTATGGATAACATAACCTAGGTTAAATGATGCATTGATTTATAATCATTATGGATAACATAACCTAGGTTAAATGATGCATTGTATGTGGTTGTTGCCGTAATTAATCTGTTTTTCTAATTCGTAATGCTACTACTTAATTAAATCTAAAAATCATATCCTAGATTATGCGGTGGTTAGGTTTAATTAACGATCGTATCTTGATTAAGCACTACTTATGGGAAAACTTGGGTTAATTATTAAGCCATAATTAATAGTTACTATGAAAGGTTTGAGAACAACAAATCAATGAAATATATTTAATTAGGATGTAGGCCGAGATTGATCCAAAGAATCGTGTCCCTATCGAATTTCCCACTTTTATAATTGTTCGTACGTTTTCTTTAATTTGTTTTTATTAATCTAGTTTCATTTTATTTTCTAGATCCAAACTCCCCCCACACCAAAACCCCTATCGAATTTCCCACTTTTATAATTGTTCATACGTTTTCTTTAATTTGTTTTTATTAATCTAGTTTCATTTTATTTTCTAAATCCAAACTCCCCCCCCCCCACACCAAAACCTAGGCATTGATTAATTTCATTTCAACAACTTTACACACACTCTTTGTGGGATCGACCTAGACTCATGTAGTAGATCTAGTTATTTTATTTTGACTAGCGTTACGACGAACCGTCAATTTTGGCGTCGTTACCACGGAGTGCAGTTTTTTAGTTTTTATTTATGATTTAATTGGTGTTTTATATATATTTGTTCGTAATTAGTTTCTTTTCAATTATTTCGTGATCTTTTCTTTATTCTGTTTTGTGTTTGTGATTTTAAAAAAAGTATAGATGGAAGTAATTTTTCTTTAACTCTTATTCTCAATCTTATAACTAAGGTTGGACTAATCATCCTAACTTTAGTTATGGAAGAGATAACCATTAGAATTACCTCTATGATAGTTTGTAGGATACACAGCAATTCCCATGTAGACTGAAAGCTTCTTGTCAAAACTCAGGTACATCTCTTGAAGAATTGATGAATGTTGTGATTGCTAACAATCTTCAATTTCAATAGGGTATACAGCAACTTCAAGAGAGTATGCAACAACTTCAACAGAATACCTAACAATTCCAGTAGGAGATGAGGCATATAACGTCTAGAAACTAGAACTTGTTAAGCCAAATGGGTGAAATTGTAGCGAGGATCAAACGCCTAGAATCACAAATAGAAGAGGAGCAGTCATATTAACCCGAGGCATACCCTATGGACGTAAGTGCAGAAATCTTACAAAGTGATGAGGAGTTTGAGAATTTTGAGAGCATTACTCAAGGAGTTGCTTGTGTAGAAGAAGCAGAGGAGGAGCTTGAAGTAGAAAAAACTATATCTTTTAGCTCGGAGGTAAATATTGAGTTCCATTTTGTTGTTGAGAATGACTCTTTACTTTTACCTATTAGGTTAGAGGAATTAAACGAGGAGGAAAAAGGTGAGAAACATTCCAGATCTTTCAAAAAAGCATGGACTCAATAGATATCGAAAGTCTAAAGATAAGGAGGATGCTAAATGGGAATGATGATTAACTAAGGCCCTATCTGGAACAACCTCACGTGGAAGTGGCGCTAACTGTAATACCTAAAGATTACAATTTTGTCACGTAAGGAGAAGAATGAGTCGAGTCAACAACTCTAAGCAAAAGCGCTTATTGGGAGGCAACCTAAAGGAAGCAAATTTCTTTTTTTAAATTTCCACATTACTTTTTTATGCATGTGTGTTTTTGAATTTGTTTGTTTTACTTGTTTTAAGTTTTTAATCAAAATGAGAGAAAGAATAAAACAAACAAACATTTTCTTGTTTTCTGTTGCTTCTAAGATTATGTAGTCATAATTAGAGTGTGAATTGACTAGAGAATTTCATAGCAACTTTAGCATGTATTTTCACTCTTGTGATTGATCGATATGTATTATCTTTAGAAGAGTAGTGACTAGTGGTAGACAAAGTCGGTGAGATTTTGAGACTTATTAGGCTGACACATTCAATCAGTCTCATTTTCTTTTAATAATGTGTGACCTTCATGACATGTACATCCTGACTTTGCTTTGAATTTCTATTCGAGACCACATTTTTATCACAAGCATTAATATGGATATATTTAGACATTCGTTTCTTTTCCGAACTATGTTATCCAAATAGCCTACCTATTATATGATTTTCCTTTTCGATAAGCCCCTTTGAGCTTTATTTGCCTTTTCTTTATGTATTAGCCACATTACATGCATTAACCTAACCAAATGTCCTTCCCAAGCCTTAAAGCTAGTGGAACATTTGTTGATTGTTGAGTTTGTGGATATATAAAAGTATAAGTGTGGGGGTATGCATATGTATGAGTTGATTATAATGTTGGGTTGTTATTTTATGCCTTATCATTGAAATTCACATATTGATGTAGCTTATTTTAATTTTTATAAGGAAAAGAAAAAAAAGAAAAAGAGGAAAGCAAAAAATGAAAAAGAAAAAATGTTTTAAGAAAGCATATATGTTGAAAAGTTGTTTATGATTAATGCATCCTCCTAAAGTTGTAATGAATGTGTTATTGGAGTATGTTGAATATGAGGTAGATGTTGGCTTAGAAAGTTAACTCTTTTGTGGTTTTAATGTATTGTCATCAATTGTATGAGTGACTCCTTCAGATTGGTATATGCTTCATGTGGTTTATATGTGAGAGCTGAATTGGGTGGTGAAATATAAATGTTTTACTTATCATAGCTGACGGCACCTAGCTTTTGATGAGTGTTAACTTGTGCACTTGATGTCACATTGAGTGTTGCTTTGTTTCACTAGCTTTGATGGCTTTTATGCTACTTGACCTAAATACATCTTACCTTACCTTTGCCTACATTACAACCTTGAAAAGTCCTTTGATCCATAATTTTTCATGTGAACATTAGTGGTGGAGAAATGAAATGATATGCAAAGTTGTGGATTGTTATGATCATGATTGATGTTGAGTGTACCCGTGGATATATTTTAGTTAAAAACTTTTTTCGAGTCTATTAATAGATTGCTTAGTTTTTGAAGAAGATGAATGTTGATTGATGAGTAAAAGTTTAGAATGTTGACTTCTTGCTATGATTTTTTAAAGTCATTTATCTTTGTTTATGATTATGTATTCTTGGAACATATAGGAAATGAGTCAATGTTTTTGGGTCTTTGAGCTTAATTTTAATGTTTTGCCCAAGGACAGCCAAAAGCTAAGTGTGGGAGAAATTGATAGGCACTTAATTGATTATGAAATTATTTCATAACACTTAGTGATTATTGACATGAAATTGCTCAAGATACTCAGTTTGACTCATATGTGATTTTAGGCACAATTTGGAAGCAAAGAAGTTAAAGTGAGTCAAAAATTAAAAGATAAAAGGAAGAGAAGAAAATTGGAACTAAAAAGAGAAAAAGAAGAATCGTAGAAAGTATGCTTGGCACGTTCATGTTTTTGCCATGCAAAAACCAATTTAATGGAGTGGTAAAATGGTAGTGTGGAGATAGCAAAAAAGGAAGAGAAGAGGCTGCTGGGAAGAAGCAAAACGCGACAAGGTGGATTAAAACGAGAAGCAAAATGATATAGCAGCGTAAATGGGAAGTAGCAACACTTTAAGACCGAAACAACAACAGTATGGAGAGAAAACGTAGTCTGCAATTCATGTAGATGTAGACAACCTACAGAAATGCAGACAATGTCTATGTTTCATATAGACGTACTGGGAAAAAACAGACATCACATAAACATTTCTATAGGCTGTCTAGAGGGTTTTACATGAGACATGAACAGTATGCTTAAACCAGCATATTAATTAGTCAAATCAAATAGAACACTACAGAGAGCAGTAGCGAATAGAGAAAGTGGAGGCACAGTAGAGAGCCGAGAAGGGCTTTTGTTAGGGTATTTCAATGAGGCTGAAACATTTTCTTGGGAAAGACCTATAAAAGGCTAGACGTCCCAACGCTAGTTTGAAGCTGACATCAATGCCGATGACCTAGGTTAAGTGTTTTTCTTTGTTTTAGTTGTTTCTTTCTCTCATTAGGAATTGATTATGTGATCTTATGTTGATTGAATTGGGTATTATGAAAGATTTTAATGTGTTCATTGAATCGTTTATTTACAAACCCATTGCTAGAATTTTGATATAATTCGTAATTGTTATATTGAAATTTATGTGTAGCGACTAATGATTCGTAATCATTAGGGATAACATAACCTAAATTAAATGATGCATTGCATGTGGTTGTTGCCTTTATTAATCAGTTTTCCTAATTCGTAATGCTATTACCTAATTAAATCTAAAGATCATATCCTAGGTTATTCGGTGGTTATGTTTAATTAATGATCATATATTGATTAAACACTACCAATGGAAAAACTCAGGTTAATTATTAACCTACAATTAATAGTTGCTAGGAGAAGTTTAAGACTAATAAATAAAAGAAATATGTTTAATTAGAGTGTAGGCCGATATTGAACTAAAAAATCAGGTCCCTATCAAATTCCCCACTTTTATCATTTTTTTGCATGTTTTCTTTAATTTGTTTCTATTAGTCTAGTTTCATTTTATTTTTTAAATATAAACCACCAAAAACTTGAACACTGATTAATTTCATTTCAACAACTTTACACACACTCTCTATATAATCGACCTAAACTCACCATTGCTATAGTTGTAGGTCTAGTTATTTTATTTTGACTAGCGTTATGATATGCTATCAGGGGTACAAGTTGAATTCAAATAGTTAAGCATTTGAAACTTTTCAGAAGCTTAATGTCTTAATAGAAAGGGAACCTGAGAGGAAGTTGAATTGCTTGCGAACAGATAATAAAGGTGAGTATACTTCCAAGGTATTTGAAGATTATTGTACTTCATATTCCATTAGTTATGAGAAGATCGAACCAGAGACTCCGTAATATAATGGTGTTGCTTAGAGGATGAGAAAAATATTGTGGAGAAAGTTCAATGCATGCTTAGAATGTCTAAGCTAGCAAAGACATTTTGGGGTGAAGTAGTCCGAATTGTAGTCTATCTAATCAATCAAGCTCCCTTAGTTCTATTAAATTTTGAGATTTTCAAGAAAGTGTGAACTAGTAGAGATCCCATATATAATCATCTGAGAGTTTTTAGCTATAAGGTGTGTAAACATTTACCTAAGGATTAAAGATAGAAGCTTGAATTAAAAGTAATACCTTGTATTTTTATTGGCTATGGTAATAAGCAGTTTGGCTTCAGACTTTATAACCCAAATAAGCAAAAATTGGTCAATAGCAGGGATCTAGTATTTTAGGATCATGAGAGAGGTTCTGATCTACTAAGAGTAGATAAGATTACTCCAAATAGCTCATCTTATGATAAGTTAACTCTTTTCTAATTTCTCCCACTACTAATAGTCTACGTGTGAAGGAGAGAAGTGTGTGACCAAACACACATTGATAGTGATCAAGTACAAAAGATTATTGATAAGCTACATGAACTACATTTGGACAGTACTAAAGATAAATTTATTAAGGATAATGAGCAGATGGGAGCAATTGGAACCAATAGCAAGTGATATATAACTTCAAATGTCGAAAAGGGAGAAAAGATCTGCTACAAGATATCTGGTGCAAAATATCTATTAGTTATTATTGAGGGGAAGCTTGAGAATGTGTAAAAAGATAAATCTATTAAGGATGATGAGTGGGGGGAGCAATTGATTCCAACAACTAGTTATATATAGCTTCAAAGGTCGATAAGGGAGAAAAGACCTTCTACAAGATATCTGAGTGTAAAACATCTATTATTTACTATTGAGGGGAAGCCTGAGAATGTGCAAGAAGATAAATCTATTAAGGATGATAAATAGGGGGAACAGTTGGATCCAAAAACTAGTGAAATATAGTTTCGAAGGTTAATAAAGGAGAAAAGAGCTTCTATAAGATATTCGAGGGTAGAATATCTATTAGTTACTATTAAGTGGAAGCTTGAGAATGTGCAAGAAGTTGTATCTTATAATGACAAAAATCTCTAGCTCATAGTTATGAAGGAAGAAATGAACTCTCTAAAGAATAATGATACATATAAGCTTGTGAAGCTTCCAAAAGGCAAAAAGGCACTGAAGAATAAATGAGTGTTCAAGATAAAGAAAAATGGTGACTGATAGTTGTGATTTGCATTATATTTTAGGGGTTCAATTTGTTAGGTATTTAGTTTTAATTTGAGTGTTTAGTGTGTATTTAGGTTTTAATTGTGTTAGTTTATGTGTTCAAATGTTTTTATGGGTTAGTATGAGTCTTTGGGCTTAAATGTTATATTTTTTAGGTACCTTGATGTGTTTGTTAGTGTTTCAACGCAAATGGCAAAGAGAGGAGAAGTTTCGAAGAGTTTTGGGCCAAAACCATAGCCCACGATCGTGGCACAACAAGCCACGATTGTGACAGAAAAAGGTGAGCTGATAGGACCTAAGGGACGATCATACACTTTGGGTCACGATCATGACAGAAAGCTCTAAACCAAGCCACAATCGTGCACTTTGGGCCACGATCGTGACAGAGAGGGTTAGGCATTGGCCACAGTCATAGCAAGCAAGGCCACGATCGTGGCCTGCATTAGGCAGACACGAAAATTGCTGAAAATGACAAGTTTTGCTAGACTTTTTGGACCGTTTCGACCCCGAATCAACCCTTGGGCTTCCAAGATATAAATAGAACATTAAAGAACAGAGGAAGCAACCTTTGAAGCCTTTTTACATTAGTCAATTCCAAAACATTAGAGAGCATATCGAGAGATTTGAGGAAGGAGACGAAGGAAGAGAGACACAGAGAAGAAGCATGACGCAAAGTACTTCCAGAACAGGTGGTTTCCTACAATCGCTGCCTCTGCGAGTCTGTTCCAACAGTATTTTCCATTTTTATTTCAATTTTATTGATGTATAGAATTGGGGTAAATGTTGAGAATAATTTTCTTTGAATGTCGATTTTTGTCTAAACTCAGCTTTAGGATTTTGATTCTTGAGATTAATAAAGTTTGATTTATTGTGTTTTCATTAAGTTATTTGTGATTCAATATCTGTGCTTAATAATTCAGTAATAAACCGAGAGGGTGAACCGAGTGAATATCATCAAATTGGGCTAACGAGAGTTAGGTTGTTTGATAGATAAGAATTTAATCAAGCTGGTAAAATCGTGTAACGAGAGATCAAGCATATTCCGGTAGGTTATTAGACAAATTTAGAACTAATTTAGGTTTTGGGTAAATTAAAAATCGAGAGATTACAATTCCATAATTTAAATTAGGGATTATAAATTAGGGTTAAAGATTATAACTCGAGAGAGAGTAATCAACCCTAGGACTGTTTAGACCCGATCATTCGATAATTGATTAGAATTTCATTAATTTCGGATTAAAACCCCTTTCTCTCAATTGGTAGTTTCGAGGTTAATTCTGGATTGCGTTGTTCAAATTTGCTATTTTGTTTATATTTTATGAGTTCAATTCTAGATATTGATTGTTTGATTGGTTAATTTCTGCATTAGTTGTTTATCTTGAGTTATTGTGAAATTTAGTCAAGCCTTAGATTTTAGGATTAGATTAACCTCCTCATGGGATCGATAACTTAGGTACTATGCGAATGACTCGTACGCTTGTGGAAATATCAAGGATTAAAAATATTAAAATTTCTCATATAGGAACCTGCGATCAAGTTTTTGGCGCCATTGTTAGGGAGGCAATAGTTTAGTTCTATAGTTTAAGGTGTAAGATTAGTTTTTAATTTTTGTTTCCGTTTCTTTCGTTTCATTTTAGAAATCGTGCTTTTGCATGAACATAAGAGTCATGAGAGGTTCGAGTTGTGCAATAGAGACGTTAGATTTAGATATTACTCGACTAAAACAAACCCTTAGGAAAGCTTAACGAGAAGAAGAAGAAGAGATCGAAAAATCAAAAATAGTCGAGGATTTTCAATAGAATATGGATCAGGAAGCGAACCAAGGACGGCAACAGAGGACCCTGATGGACTTCATAAGGCTGGGGTTCAACCCGTCGAACCAAGGAGTGGCTAGGCTGCCTGTTAAAGTGACCTTGTTCAAGATAAAACTAGCACTCTTCAACATGCTTCAACAGAATGTGCAATTCTACGGATTGGCTAACGAGGATTCGAACGTGCATATTGTTAACTTCCTCAATACCTGTGATACCTTTCGGTATCATCAGATGTCAGAGTATGTAGTTAGAATCAGGTTGTTTCCTTTCACCCTTAGAGATAGAGTAAAGGCTTGGTATTATTCACTAAGCCCAGCTAACATAATGACATAGGATTAGCTTATGCTTGCTTTCTTGGATAAGTACTTCCCATTGACAAGAACCACCAAGATTATAAAGGAAATCACCAATTCCTAACAAGGTGATAGGAAGTTAATCTACGAAGTATGGGAGAGATATAAGGATTTGCAAAGAAAGTTCCCACACCATAACCTACCCAAGGAGTTCCTTTTGCAGACTTTTTACAATGGAGTGAATCCACCAACTAAAGGCACGATCTATGTAGCGTCAGGAGGATCCTTGATGCGAAAAACTGTTGATGAAGCAGAAGAGTTGATTGAGGAGATGGTGAGCAACAACTGCTTATGAATGAATGAGCGAAGTAGGCAACTGGCTACTTTTAGAGAGCAGAAGGGAATTATCGCGGTCGATCAAATGACTGAGATGCAAGCAAAGATCGACAATTTAATGCGACAACTTAACAGTATGAAGGCGTCATCCTCAACTTCGATGAAGTCTGTACATCTAAAGTGTGAGCTCTGTGGACAGTTAGACTATGACACTGTGGACTACTACCTAATGAAGGAACACACTCAAGAGCAAGTGAACTACATAGGGGTACAATATGGACAAGGAGGGGGTAACAATCCCTACTCCAACACTTACAACCATGGGTGGAAGAACCACCCTAACTTCTCCTAGTTAAACAACAATGGCGAACAGTTTAAGCCTCAGGGACAATCGGGCTTCTAACAAGATAAAACAAGCTTGATGGAATCGAAATTGGATAAAATTTTGGATAAGATCGGAGGTATGGAGGATGCATATAGGAGGCTCAAGAACAAATTTGAGCAAATAACGAAGAACCACTCCTCATCCATACATAATCTGGAGATCCAAATAGACCAATTAGTGGAGGCAATGTCTACTCAGAATGATAGAATTCTTCCAAGAAACACCGAGTCTAATCTGAAGGAAATGATTATGGTCATCAGTCAGACCTAGGATGAGGAATCAGAGCAGGTGTAGAGAAAAGGAGATAAAAGGAAGGATCAAGAAGGCCTTCCAAGCGAGCCAGTGATTGAGTAAATTAAGGCAACTCGACGTGTATTTCCATTCCCCATTCTGGCTCAGCGAGAGTTAAATGCAAAGAGAGTAGCAAGGACGTTAGAGGAGAGTGAGCAAAACAAGGTCGAAGAAGTGACGGAACAAATACATACGAAGCTCATAATGAAGGAATTTGTCAAGACGAAGGTTAAGGAGAAAATATCGGAAGAGAACCATAACATCACACAGAAGAAAGAGGACCCAGAGGACTTTTTCATCCCCTACAGTATCAATAGAATCATCATAGATAGGGCATTCGTGGATTTAGGAGCAAGTATAGATATGATGCCTTACACCTTTAGTTTGAAGTTGGGGTTAAGAGAGTTAGTGCTTACCAAGTTTTTGGTAAAGACGGCCGACAAAATGATGCACAAACTGATGGGGATTATAAAGGATGTGCAAGTAAGGGTTGATAAATTACCTTCCCCATATATTTCTACATATTGGACATTGGAGAAGATGTGGATACCCCAATAGTTCTTGGACAACCGTTCTTGGCCACTAGGTGTTCAATCATTGATGTTGATGGGGGCAATTAACTTTGAGGATAGGAAAAGAGCAGATAACCTTCCAAGTGTCGTGGAAAGATTATGGATCTCCTTTGTTTCCGCATAATAACAAAGAACCTGAACCTCGATGTGAATTGGAGGATGTTAAGGATCCTGGAAGTGTATTCAGGAATAAGCGCTCGTAAAGAAGAAGGCGAGGAAAAGAGAATTGCAAGGAAGGTGGGGACTGTAGCATGGTAGCTAAAGTTAAAACTTTGAGAAAGGTGGGGACTGTAGCATGGTTGCTAAAGTTAAAACTTGATTCTTAAGATTAATGAACTTTGATTTATTATGTTTTCATTGAGTTATTTATGATTCAATATCTGTGCATAATTCGGTAATAAACTAAGAGGGTGAATCGAGTGAATATCCTCAAATTGGGCTAACGAGAGTTAGGTAGTTTGATAGATAAAAATTGAATCAAACCAGTAAAATCGTGTAACGAGAGATCGAGCATAAGTTTCTAGTTAGTTATTAGACAAATTTAGAACTAGTTTAAGTTTTGGGTAAATTAGAAATTGAGAAATTACAATTTCATAATTTAAATTAGGGATTATATTTTGGGTTAAAGATTATAACTTGAAAAAGAGTAATCCACCCTAGGACCGTCTAAACCCGATAATTTGATAATTCGATAATTTATTAGATTTTCATTAATTTCATATTAAAACCCCCTTTCTCTCAATTGGTAGTTTCGAGGCTGATTCTGGATTAGGTTGTGAAAATTTGCTATTTTGTTTATATTTTATGAGTTCAATTTTGGATATTGATAGTTTGATTGATTAATTTCTGCATTAGTTGTTTATTTTGAGTTATTGTGAAATTTAGTCAAGCCTTAGATTTTAGGATTAGATTAACCCTCCTTGTAGGATCGATAACTTGGGTATTACGCGAACGACTCGTATGCTTGCGAAAATATCGAGGTTTAAAAATATTAAAACTTATCATATAGGAACCTGCGATCAGTAACAAGCTAATAAAGCACAAGACAAGGTTAATGGTGAAAGAGTTCAGTCAAAAGAAGGGTTTAAAATTTGATAAAATCTTCTCACCAATGGTCAAGATGACCTCAATTCGAACATTTTTAAGAAGATCTAAACTTGAACAAATGGATGTTAAAACAACTTTCTTGTATGAAGATTTGGAAGAGGAGATATGCATAGAGCAACCAAAAGGTTTTAAAGCTAAAGACAAGGAGAATTTCGTCTGCAAGTTGAAGAAAAGTTCATATGGGTTGAAATAAGTTCCAAAACACTAGTATTGGAAGTTCAAATTTTTATGATATATTTTGGTTACAAGAGAACTTATGTTGATGCGCATGTGTACTTTAAGAAGTTTATAAGTGAGAACTTCATCATTTTTCTTCTATATGTTGATGATATGCTGATTATGGGTCAAGATATTGTAACAATCTAAAAGTTGAAGGAGGATATGTCTAAATCTTTTAATATGAAAGATTTTGGGATTTGGAAAGAAGATTTTAAGCATAAAAATAACTCAGGACAAGAAGGGTAGAAAATTATGGTTTTCATAGGTAAGGTACATTGAACAAGTGCTGGAAAGGTTCAATATGAATCATGTCAAGCTAGTTAATAGGCCACTAACACCTCACTTCAAGCTGAACAAGTGTGTATGTCCCCCCAACAAAAAAGGAAAATCATGGTATTTCTTCTATTCCATACTCTTCTATATTAGGGTCTTTGTGAATGTAATGTTATGTTTAAGGCAAAATATTGCACAGATAATTGGGTTAGTCAGTAGATTCTTTTCTAATTCAAGAAAGCTTCACTGGGAATCATTGAAATGAATTTTGAGATACATGAGAGATACTTCAAAGTGGAGTTTGTGTTTTGGTAAAGAGAAGCCAATTCTAGAAGGTTATACAGATGCAGATATGATTAAAGATCTTAATGGAAGAAAATTCACTTCAGGTTTTTTATTCAAGTTTGCAGGGAAAGCCATCTTATGGCAATCCAAGCTATAAAAGTGTATGGCTTTGTCTACGATAGAGTAGAATATGTAGCTACAGTGGAAGCTTGTAAGGAGATGCTCTAGTTGAAAAGATTCCTTTAAAAGTTGGATGTGAAGCAAAAAGACTATGTAGTATTTTATGATAGTCAAAGTGCTATTGACTTGAGCAAAAATACTATGTATCATTCTTGCGCAAAGCACATATATGTCAGAAATTATTAGTTGAAGTCCGTGAGTGAAGAGCAATAATTGATGTTAAAAAAGGGTCATACAAACTTGAAT
>JANQAP020000276.1:815459-829008 GCA_026874005.2 Erythroxylum coriaceum | reverse complement strand
TGATTAATTATGTCCTTTTCATTATCTCCTAACATGAAACCTAATTACAGGTTCCAAAACTACCTTGTAGAGGAAAAGGTGGTAGCAAGCCACTCATAATTGATCCCGGTTGAATTTTGAAGGATGCAAGGTCAAGCTAATAACCATAACTTAGTATGTTTAGTAGTTAGATAGCAAATTTCGATAGTTAGGTTTGTTTTGAATTCTAGAATTAGGGTTTTTAATTACAATGATTTGGAATGGTTTGGATGATTAAATTTCTTGTTTTTAAAGTTCATATGAGTTAGGGAAGGATCCAACCAACTTGCCTAAGCATAGTTACAAACTTCATAATAATCAATGAATTGCCAAAAGCTCAGTACTATATATTGCAAGCTCGGAGGTTACATGAAGAAAGAATGACAACGATGAGACATCAAGAAGATCTTTAAATACTTTGTTGATCAGGTGTTCACATTCTGTCTCCAACACCATCACCAGCTCAGTAACCTTAACGGGTTTCATGCTCTAACTTTTTTCCTTTTGTTTTTATTTTTCTTGTCATTTTTAGTTTCCTTTATATGTTGTGTGTTTTTCTCATGATGAGGACAATGTGTTGTCTAAGTGTGGGGAGGTTTGCATTGACATTGTCATTATGCGTATGAATTTTTCATACCTTATTAGTAGTTTTGATTAGGTTGACATGGTGTAAGCATATGTGTGAATTGTGTCAATATGTCAATGGCAATAACTTGATAGAAGTAGTTTAGCTTTAAACATAGTCATTAAAGTTGTAAAGGCATATTAGCTTATGAATTTTTTGTTTTAAGTATCTTTGGTTACATATTCATGTTCATTAGGATATGATGTCAATTTGTTCACCTTAGTAAATTATAAATTTATAGTTATAAGTCAATTGAATTTGTTAATATCATTAGTAGTATTTCATAAGGATGATTGGCTGAAAAGAAATGAGGTAGGCTATATGAAATGTGATAAAACAATGTATGTGCCTTAAATAAATAACTATTATGCCGGCTCTGGCTCTTGGGTTACAAATAGAGCTAGTAGTCATTTGAGAATGTGATATAGCTGAGTAATCGGGTCATTCATGACAAAATGTCTATATTTGCGTTAAAAGGCTAGAATGACATTCCAAACAAGCTAATTAATAAAATGTGACCTATTTGAGTAATTGGGGAACATTCAGTACAAAATGTTTGCCTTCACGTCAAAAGTCTAAGTTAACATTAAAGAAAATTAAAAAGTAGTGTTTCGATAAATAAATCCTACTTATCTTTGAAAATAAAAAGAATTTTAATAAAAAGTTACTTAGTGATAGTTGCAATTTTGATTGACTACTAATTATCAATGTATGTGTACAAGTGCTTTAGGTGAATGCATATGATGTTAATGTCTTGATTAGTATGTATATTCAATCCAAAGTGCTTAGCCATAAATTGCATAGGTTAATATATTAGAACAAGCTGAATGATTGTTGTTTGAGGTTAAATTTGATTCGTGAAGTTAGATGTCATTGTCTTATTAATGCATGTTGCATGAATGTATGTGTTTATTTTTGGTTTGTTTAAGTTGTGTTTTGTTTTGTTTGAGGAAAAGCAAAAGTTTAAGTGTGGGGATGTTGATAGGTGCAGTTTATTATATGTTTTGATAGGTGTTTTGGTGTGTTTATAGGTAGGCTTAGAATTATGTTAATTTGATAGTTTGTTTATGTTTTAAGTGTTATGTGGTTTAGAGTATGATTTTGGATCTTAATCTTATGTTCTTGAGGTGGTTTGATGTATTTGATAGTGAATGAAACCAGATAAATGAAGAATGAAGGAAGCTGGAATGTGCATGGACTATAAAGTAGGGTCAAGATCGTGCATATAGTGTCATGGTCATGACAGAAGGCTCTTCCCCAATGTTATGATCCCAATTTCACGATCATGATAGGATGTTTTTTTCTCTAGGGGACACTTGCCAGACATGGGATTTTCCATTTGTTTTGATGTTGGGGGTGTTTTTGGAACAAAACGACAGGTAAGTCCTAAAATTAACCCTGGGACCCACATTTACTATAAAAGAACATAAAGACTCCAAAAAATGGGCAGCTTCCATCTTACAAACTTGGGATTAATCAAAGAAGATCAAGAAGAGCATTGGAGAGTTCTATTATTTCCAGATTCAGTCCAAATAAAGTTTTCTTCCCTTCCTTTGTTTATTTTCATTGAACTTGATGTATGAACTAGATTTGAATATGCTATTCACGTTTATGATGTTCTAATTTTTATATTAGGATTTGTTATTGAGTTATTTTGTTACTTGATCGTTATTGCTTTCAATACAATATTTCGTTGTTGTGATATCTGAGTATGTTAATACTTCGACAATAAATCGGGAAAGCGAGTCGAAAGTAATTTGATTAGGTTAGGTAACGAGAGTTAGCGACCTAATAAGTCACGCAAATATCAAATTGATAGTCATATGAAGAGAGATCTTGTGTGAAAACTCAATTGTTCAATAGATCACTTAATAACTAGTTGAAAATGTTTGGTTGTTTTTATGAATCAAGAGATTACAAAATTTGGAATTTCATAATCAATTAGGGTTAATCAATTTGGTTAAATGATTAGGTCTTAAGGGAGAGTAATCAAACCCTTGGAAATCTAGGATCGATACCCAATTGAATCAATAGTGCGTAAGGGAGTAAAATAATGATAGAATGAATCTTAAGCTTTCATACTTGATCGTCTTTGTTTTATTATGGTAGCTCAATTGTTAATTGGTTAAGTGCTCAATTTTATTTGATTGTTTTAATTTTTAATTATTTCTTTTCATTCAAATCATATCTTAAAACCTTAAAAAAAGTTAGCTTCACTTAGTTTTAACTATTTCCTTGTGGGATTGACACCTTTAATACTACAAACTTATGATTCGTATAGTTGTGGATATCGAGGGTTTTATTATAGGCAAAACTTGCTCAACACTCACAAAGAATAACAAACTTTCTCTACACTCACTAAGAATATCCAAAAGAATGTATCTTGGTGTTGTTTGTTGATGACATTATTTTAGTGGATGAGACAAAAGAGGCTGTCAATGTCAAGCTAGAACTTTAAAGGGATACAATCTTTAAATTAGGTAGGACTAAGAATGAGTGCTTCGAGTATAATTTTTTGGGCTATAGGGTGGCATTCAATGTGTAGATAAATATTGGTTCAGAAGTTATACAACAAAAATAATGTTTTTAGTACTTGGGATCCATCATCCAATGTAATGGTGAGATTGATGAAGGCATAGTTCACTGTATCAAATCAGGGTGGCTAAAATGGAGAAGTGCATCGGAAGTTTTATATGATAAGAAGATACCACTCAAATTAAAAGATAAATTCTATTGTTTAGCAATTAGGCCAGCTATGCTCTATGGGGTAGAGTATTGGCTCATTAAACAGATGTTTAGTTAGAAGTTAATGGTGGTAGAGATAAGGATACTCTATGGATGTATAACCTTGCTAAAAAAGACGAGGTTAGGAATGTAGTGGTAGGAGACAAATTAAGGGTGGCTAACATTAATGGAAAATTAAGGGAGACAATGTTTAGGTGGTTTTGACATATTAAAAGGAGACATCCTAACATACCAATGAGAAGATGCGAAAAAATTGTACTTAGGAACTATAAAGGGAAAAGTGGAACACTTAAGAAGCACTGAGAGGAGGTAATCAGGAATGATATGACTTTGTTATAGCTTACTTAGGATTTGATCCTTATTAGAAAGCTTTGGTGAACTAGGATATGGGTAAAGAATTTCACATAGGGAGGTCCTTCTCTTTCTCATACGTCTGTTAAACCATTAGTTATTTAGCCTAAACATTTTTTTAATTACTTGTTTGTTTATTTTTAATATATTTTTATTTTTTATCCTTTTATTTTGATCTAGAACTTTTTTATTCTTAGTCTTATTTTATTGTATTTTTTATATATTTCTTTGTTTATATTTTTAGCTTTTGATGTATACAAACAATTCTTTAATTTTTTCCTCTTTTTCTTGTACGTCTATTAAAAACAGTCTCTCTAGCAGTTAGGGGTAAGGTTACGTATTTTTGGACATTCCTAGACCCCATATCTTAGTGAAACTTCTACTAGGATGACGTCGTTGTTGTAACATGATTATTTTATAATATATTTCTATAAATAATTAATAATTAATAATTAAATTAAATATAATTTATAGTTAAAATTATAAAAATGCTATTTTTTTTTCATATTTTCATCTCATTATTTACTTAAAAATATATACAAAATGATAATTAATCTTATTCTTATATTGGTTACCTTAACCCATTTCATTCTTCTTTAATTTTGTTTGCCTGAAATTGCCTAACTATTTATTTCTCTTTTTTATTGTCGATATATCATTGTTTTTGTATGTTTAATCATGACTAGCAAAATCATAATCATTTATTATGTATGGCAGATGGTCAAGTTCTCAACCATGCTCATTATGTTGTGACAATCTCAAGAGGGTAAATTCAAGAGAACTTTGGTTATTCATGAACAATGAGAAACTAGTTGATATGGAAACAATGATAAAGGAGAATCTTAAAAGGTTTTACACGTAGATACCAAGTCATCTCCAATTGTTCTTGACGCTTTTTTTGCTAAAATAAGTAAATCACCATTATTTTAGATGATTAGTTTCTTTGTTTCTTACAAAATTTTTTGAAACTTAAGCAAAGTTTAATGTAATGGTGATAAAGAAAAAACAAACCCGATGATTTTGGGATATGATTTTTCATTGTTAATGGTAAACACCTTGACATTATCTATAAATACGAGAATGTTTATTTGAAATTTTGGTGATAGTCTTCAGAAAACACTAAAAATACTAAGTAAAGAATTCCATAAGAAATGAATTTCTTTCAAGAGTCCTTTAACCGGTGGATTATTATTAAATCCAAGTAAGTGATTTAATTTAATTAATGAAGCATATATTTGAAAGATCATATAATTTATTTATATGTTAGATGAAATTTCTTATATTGGGTTCAAAGCATGTTTCATTTATATCTTAATCATGAACATGAGAATTGATTATTAGTATCAATATGTCATAAGTATAAGTTGTGTGAAATAATAGTTTCATTATGGATAAGAAACATGTTAATGTTTATTTATTGGATGCTTTAAAACAAATTTAAACACACACGAAATAAACACTGCACAGATAATGTTCTGGCTTTATAAATAAATAATAGACCATTTTGATTTAATTAAATGAACAATACAAATGAAGATGACAACTAATACTTGTTGAATAATCCTAAAACACTACTTTATATGAATGTTAGACAACTAATCAACCCAATTAGTTTGTGCATTGTCTGTAGAACATCTTGCTAAGAAATTGGGATGGAATCAATCCCTCATGTAGTGATATAATTAATAATTTTTTTTGTATTTGATATTCTAAAAGCCAAGATCACAAAAATTCTATAAAATGATTTAACCCATAAATCATAATAAAACATGAATCTTAATTCATACCTTACTGTAAATATTGATCATTTTCTTGTTGTATCTCTTAAATCCTTTCTAAAACTGGCTCATCTCAAACAATGTAGTCGCACAAGTGTCTGACCTTTAATGATATCCACACAATGTATTGAGAAAACTTTGCAACTGTTGCAGAGAGGGTTAGGGAAAGAGTACTAGCTCCATTAAAGCTTAAGCCTATTTATAATAGGTTTTCAATATTTTAGTAATTTAATTTCAATTAAACTTTAATTAGAATTACAAATAGTTCTAATTAAATACTAGTTATGGCTAAATACGATCCAATATCTCATATTGATCCTTATTTATTCATAAAGTTCCTCAAACTTTAAAATCAAGTCCAACTTGATTGAAATATCTTTGCTCTCTTCAATACATTCTTTGTGTGTGAATCATTAGGTTCCCAAATATGTTGGCAATGGATATATATTATAACCTTAAATTATTTTTAGGATTAGATTAATTAAACTCGTTTAATTTTTGTTTAATTCTCTAATGAAATAATTTATATTCATAGATCAAGATTGGAGTTTAGCAACATATCATAACTACCTAAATATTTAAGAATGTCAAAGTGATTTTGACGAACCTTTATTATATTTTTTTGTATAATTCAATCCTTTCATCATACAATATTCTAATTAGACATAGAATTTTGAATTAATGTCTACTCTATTTTGAGTCCAATCATATTATTCCACCATAATTATTGATTCAAATAATGAAATTTGTAAACTATTTATAAAATGTCATTACACCTTAGCCAAGGATTTCCCAAATTAATACTAATCGAGAACAATGAAACATTCTTCCTAATTACTTTAAGGTGATGAATCCTATCTTGATCACTTAACTACCTCCATATAATTCATGCTACATCCAATGACTACAAACTGAACTACCTATAAATATATATAAAAGATAACTTTGAAGACCTCAAGTCAAAGGATCACTTATATAATCACCATAATGAGAATTTTCATAGACATACAGATAATGTTCCAAATGTATTTCTCATATAGGGTCAGTTTAGTGAACTAGTTCTTTAACAAGCACCCATATGTTTGTTTAAGTATCTCCATACTTTAGTCTATAAGATTGACTACTTCATTTATAAGAAAAAACAAAACGCGAGCTAGTATTTTTACGTTCTATTAATGTCCAAGCTTAATAGAACAATGAATAGGAACAATTTAGGAATAATACATAAATGTAATATGAATCTCATAATTATAATCTCATTATAATTTTATTTACAATGTATAATTATCCCATAGACTTTATGTACATCTAAATATGTACAAGATAAAGTATGCCTTTAAATTGTTTTGTCACTAAACTATAACTAACCAATTGGCTATAAGGCATAAACCAATACATCTATCCAACTAAAACAAAACTGAACCCATAAAAGAAATATAAAGATTGCCTACTAAACACTTATGACAATCACCAACATTATAAAATCACTTATTGTTATGAAAACTCAAAATATTTAAATATCGAAAACACAACTTAAAGTTGAATAAGGAACCAAATAAGCATCGAATGGTGATGTTGACATAGTCCTTCAACAGAATAGTCATTGGTGAATAACATCCTAGATGTGGGAAATGATGGAGAATAGCGTCACTGCCATCTGCCATAGTTGCTGGATTTGCCTACATTCCGACGGAATGCCACGATGCTACCACTACTGTTACCACTATTGGTTATACCAGAACCTACCATTTATGGTGTTTCTCTTAGGTTGATGGAGGCGGTAAGAGGCCAAAAAGAAGGTGGAAGAAACCAAAACATAAAAAGACTAGGGTTAAAGAGTTTATATAGGATGGGCTAATAAATTGGATTTATGGGTTAGTATTTGAGATGATTTTTGCCTATTTGATGGGCCAATTCTTATAACGTATTAGGTTGGAAAATGAAATAGAAAATGGACCAATTTGGGTTATAAGTTTGCACTGGTAACTAAATATGGTTTAAAGTTTTTGAAATATATATATTATACTTATGAATTTAATGACACTTAGAAATAAGTTTCGAAGTGAATTATCAAATTAAAATTGATTATTTCAATATTAATTAGAAATAAGTTTCTAATTAAATTTAAATTAGTGAGTTCATAAGTTTAATAATAAATAGAATGAGTTTCTAATTAAATATTATATATAATAATTAGAATTAATTTTCTAATTAAATAATAAGTTAAATAAATTGACATTATTAGTGTAATGAGAATTAGAAATAAGTTGCTAATTTAAATTTTTAATTTAATTGGTTCCATTATAATTATAAATTATTTCTGATTAAAATGAAATAAATATAATTTGTTCATATTGTATTGAAATTGTGATTTTCAGTAAATTATATTCATAGTTTTATTTCGAGCATGAGTTTATTTATTCCATCGATGATTTCTAGTTATATGAGCTACTTTTAATTCCTGAAAATGTGTTTTTAGGAAAATGTCAAATCATAAAGAGGAAACATTTTCAAGAAACTGTCGATCATAAAGAGGACAACCAGATTTATATGAACTGCGGCACAAATGAGACAAGTCATCATTGTGTTAGTGCAATTACTTTAGATGCGATATTTTCCTAGAGAAGATATAATATGTTGACAAATTTCATAATATATAAAACTCTCAATACCACAACTATACAGATAGTATCTCGTAGTATCAATAGTATCATTCCCATGAGGACTATTAGACACCTAACAACTTGAATAAAACTTTGTCTAAGGTACTAAAAATTAATGTGAGTGAAAATAAATAATTGAAATTTAAAAAACTAATAAAACAAAACAAGTAAACAATTAACAAAGGAGTTGCCAATGAATTTTAGGTTGATCAAAGTTGAAGAGTTAGGAACTATTATATCTTTATTTTCTTTTCCCTTTATCTTATTGATTCAATTTATGTTTGATCCTAGATATCCTAAATTTTTGATTACCCTCTCTCTAGATCTAATCAAGTAACCCTAATTGAATTCAATAATCATAGAGTTGTAATCTCTCAATTCATAAAACTATTTCTAACTTATTCAATTAGATTTGAAACAATCCTAAGGATAATTAGTTTCAAAATGAAGATCTCTCTTCAATTGTTCATTAATCTAATAATTGCAGCTCTATTAAGCTACCAACTCTCGCTGTGCACCCTAACACAAATAACTACATTTAATCTCTTGATTTATTACTAAGTATAGGCATAAAAATGATCACAAACATTCATAGATATATTGAATTCAATAAGAACAAAGTTCAATAAAATAATTCAAGAATAATCCCTAATATGGATTTAAAAACCCATAAACATGTTAAAAATATTAGAAATACAAATACACATTCAAAAAAATGAAAGAAATAAAAGAGAAAAGAATAAAAATTGATTGAAGTCTTGATTTAGAATTATGGAAATACTCTGAAGCTCTTTTTGATGTCTCCTCTTGATCTATTTTTGATATGGTGTCTACTGCCTTTTTTCATGTTTTTCTTATTCTTTTATAGTACGTAAGGCTTCTAGGGTTTTCCTACTTAATTTGATTCCAAAAATAACTCCAAAATGTAAGAAATTGAAAAATCTCACGAGTTGGAAAGACAACTTGTCAAGATCGTGTATAGAAGACGATCATGACCTAAAGGGTTTGGTCCTTTCTGTCATAATTGTGCATGGTGTCACAATCATGACAGAGGCCCATGTAATGTTCATCATCTTCGCCTGCCACGATCGTGCATAGTGCACAATTATGCCATGCCTACATGCATCCAAAATCTACTCTTTTCTTCACATTCCTGTTTCCATACACCCATAAACACATCAAACACCTCTTGAAACATAAAATTAAGATCAAATTCTTGCTCTAAATCACTTAAACACATACAAACACTAACAATAACCCAATTCTAAGCCTCTACATATGATAATCATCTAAGAAACACTTAAAAACACACTTAAACACCTAGAAAAACATATGATAATCTACACGTATCATAATACAATGTGTTATTACTATTAATCACTTAACATAAGGGCTATATTTTAGAGGTTGTCTAACTTTCATAGAATTTGAAGCGAAGTACATGAATTTACTCTCTACTGTGCCACATCTAGAAAGTGAAATATTAAGTATGCTTTGGAACTTAAAATGGCCTGAGGTGAAATCATATAAATGGTTGGTGATAAAATTTATAAAAGAATTTTGAATAAAAGAATTGATTTGGTTTTTATATATAACCGACCTTCTGTTTGAAATTATAAGAACAATAGCATATCGAGCTTCTAGGAGTTTATCATATAAGTTCATTGACTCTATTCTATGTAGGGTTCGTTATTATGTTTTGAACTAAGTTGTAATAAACAACGTAAATTATATTCATTGATATATGTCAATTAGCGTATTATTTAGTTTTGTCAAAAAATATATTATATGAATTTTGAAAATCTTTTTGAGTATGATAGTTGATATTTAATTGTCATATGAACAATGATTGAGAACATTTGTACTCATTTGATTTCATATACAATTGAACTCTGATTATTCAATATACGCATGTATGACTTAACAATAACGTGAAAATATACTATTTCCTTTTGTACAAACTTTGTATTTATATTGTGGCTATTGCATCAAAGAATATTGTTGTTGTATTTAACAAGGGTTAGAAATTAAATAGCGACAATTATGAGATTTGGAACATGGAAATTAAATATGTACTGGAAGAGCAAGAGGATCTCAAACCATTAATCATAACCATGGATGTTACTAAGGAAGGCGATACAATCTAATACAAAAGGGGTCATGATGCCTATGAAATTTGAAAGAAAAAGAACCCATTGGCTCATATTACATTACTGAGCAACATGGATAAGATATCATGTGGAAGTTTCATAGTTACGAAACTATTAAGGACATATGGTCCACTTTAGCTGCATGTTTTGGAGGCAACTCAATAACCACAATAAGGTCACTCACTATTAAGATTGACACATAAAAGAAATGTTTGGATCGTACAATTCAAAAAAATTGAGGCATATGTCAAACATGATAAGTGAATTGCGTGATGTTCGACATGAATTATCACATGAGCAATAAGTTCAAGCTGTGATCTGTTCATTACCTCAGAGTTGGGAGCATATGAAAGTGCATTTAATTCATAATGTGAGTATCAAGATGATGGTAAATGCTACAAGGCATCTTATGCTAGAAGAAGAACATTTTGAAGCCTCAAAGGTGCCCTATAAGGTATATTTAATTAATTCTAGCTCATACGGAGCTGTGAATTGGAAGTATAAACATCATAGTGGATTAAAATGGAAAAGCGTAAGAAACATTACCACTATACTCATGACCTAAAAGAAGGCAAAATAAAGATAACATGGAAAAGGAAATGTCCTTTTAAGAAGTAAATCATAAAAAGAGTCAAGTGCTTTGCTCATGATTTTAATGAGCCCAAAAGAGTCCAATCTTATTATGTAGAAATTTATCATGTGAATGTCTCTTATTCTACTTTTCTAACTTAATCACATCCTTTGTAGATTACAGATTCGGGAGAAACCAACTATGTAACGAAGGATAGAGATACCTTCATGGAATTTTGAAAGATCAAGTATAGAACACAATGGATTTAGGTAGGAGACAACTCAAGGGTTGTCGTAGAAGGGATTGGAACTTGCAAATTATACATGTGTGATGGTCGATCCTTGATTCAACACAAAGTATTGTATTCTTCTAAGATTCAACAAAATCTAATATTTAATCTTGGTTTTGATGTAAATTTCCATAGTGGTAGTATGAATTTATATCTTAGAAATATTTTTTATGGTCATGGTTTTATGTTAGATGGATTTATTATTCTGGATGTTGTTTATGCAAATAGTAATATCATTTATTCTTTGTTTACTTCATCTAGTAATTCCAATATTGATGTAATTTTATGTCATGATAACTAAGTCATATTGGTAAAAAATGAATAAGTCGATTAGCTAAAGAAGGTGTTTTAGGTGATTTACATCAAGGAGGTTTACCTATTTGTTAACATTATTTGGCTAACAAAATAGCATAAAATCCATTCAAAAAGGGAACACAAACTTCCTATCCATTACAAATAATTCATTTAGATATCTATGTTCTAATGAATGTAAAGGCAAGATGTGGGATTTGTCTAATGAATGTAAAGGCAATATATGGGATTGTATTTTACCACTTTTATAAATTTTTATACTCGGTATGGTCATGTCTAATTGATTTCTCATAAATATGAAGCATTATGTTATTTCATAAAGTATATGAATTTAGTACAGAATCAATTAGACAAGAAAATAAAAGCATTAAGAACTTATCAAAGACATGACTACATGTCTGATAAGTTCAAAATGTTGCATGATGAAAAGTAATAAAAAGACAATTAACTATTCCTTGAACCCCATAATAAAATGACAATACAAAAAGACATAATAAAATGCTAATGGAAATGATTAGGACCATAATGACATAAGAAAATCTACCAATCACTTATTAAGGTGATGCATTGCTTACAACTACTTATGTACTTATCCTAACGCATACAAAATCAGTTATGAACTGATATGTGTTTAATTGATTATGAATTTATTCCATAATGTTTAGTGATTATTGTTATGAAATTGTTTAAGCTACTCACTTTAACTGGTATGTGATTTTAGGCACAGTTTGAAAGCAAAGAAATCAAAGTGAGTCGAAAGCACTACATTTGGGCTACAAAATCAGTTATGAACTGATATGTGTTTAATTGATTATGAATTTATTCCATAATGTTTAGTGATTATTGCTATGAAATTGATTAAGCTGCTCACTTTAACTTGTATGTGATTTTAGGCACAATTTGGAAGCAAAGAAATCAAAGTGAGTCGAAAGCACTACATTTGGGCTGTTTTTTAGAAGAATCACAATCCTTTGTTGTCATGGAGCAAGAATTATAAATATTGGAGCAAGTAATTAATGCCAAGAAAGATGGGACACAAGTTGAAAATACAAAGAAGATTAAAGATGAAGCATGCTCACGCTAATGCAAAGTGAATTTTATTATAAATCAAAGAAGAAAACGTAAGAAAACAGCATGATGAGATAACCCCATGCACAACGTGAATTAAATGGCAGTAGTCATGAGCAAAGCATGTAGTAGATGGCAACGCAAGGTGAAACAAAGGAAAAAATGACAAAGCAAGATGAAGAAAACGCAGTAAGTGGCCAAGAGACAAAATGCAAAACATGTAACAGTCCATGAGCTAAACGACAGAGTGAATTAAATGGTGAGAAAATGACCAAAACGGTAGTGCTGGATAGGAAGCAGATGAAGGCAGCTAGAAGGAAGTAGTTCACTCCAAAATGACACAGCACCAAGGAGCAGCATACGGGAGGACCAATTAGCACAAAACGACAATGCACATACAGGAAAAAAACAAATGAAACACAACATCAAGTAAAAAAAGAAGAAGGGTTTCAACGTTGTGGTTTTAATAAAATAAAAAATGAGTGAACAGGAGAGTGGATCAAAAATTAAATAGGAAAAAGAAAGAGTAACGTAAGGGCGGACAAAAGAGAAGAATATAACAATAGCGAAAGTAGTTTTAAGGGTTTCGGCTGGGATATTCTAGGAGGGGACTGAAGCATTTTTTTGGAAGAGACCTATAAAGAGCTAGACATCCCGAAGCTAGTTCGGAGGTGACATCCACCACGACGATCCGGGTTAAGTGTATTTCACAGTTTTTGTTGTTTTTTTCTCTCTTTAGAAATTGATTGTGTTATCCTATGTTAATTGATTTGGGTTTTGTGTATGGATAATCGTATTCTCGTTATTATTTGATTATTTTTTTATAAACCCATTGGGTATTGTGAAAAGATGATTTGAACGTTCATTGCATCATTTATTTATAAACGCACTGTTAGAATTTTGATATAATCCATAATTGTTATATTTGAAATTCATGTGTAGCGACTAATGATTCGTAATCATTAGGGATAACATAACC
>JANQAP020000276.1:791133-801228 GCA_026874005.2 Erythroxylum coriaceum | reverse complement strand
AATTATAAAAATATTTTATAATTAAATTATTTTTAAGTATTAATGATAATTTAAATAACATCGATCAATAAAGATAGTAGGGAGCTTTGGAATGATCATGCATCGCTATCTCTATCCTCCTATGGACTTGGCTCACTCTTTATTTAGGAGAAGCCCAACTCAAAATCTCAAATCAAACTATGGAATTGCCCTTTTTATTCTCGTTTCGTTTCGTTCACCCTCCCGCCTCCTTATTCACTTTTGCTCTTATTCTTGCTTTCCCAAACTCACTCTCTGTTCAGTCTTGAGGTTCATCTTTGGTATGCTTTAATTTAGTTCTGTATCGTCTTTTTTTTATTGCCGGTTATGCTAGTTTTCTGTTTTTCCCTTGAAACTCATCTTGTAAACTCTTTGTTTGCATGTATGGCAGCTACTTCGACGAGCCCTCAGTTACCCACGCGCCGGTAAGACTTCCTTTTTCCTTTTGTTACACCTCTTATGAAACTAGGCAGAGGCTAACTAGGAGAGACCCCTCACCAAGCCCTTGTTTTGGGATCGTCTCCGCTAACCCATTCTCTTTTTTCGAAAGATATTGTTTTGTTTTAACTTTGATAATAGTTGTTGTTATTTTCCCTTTCTTTTTGTATATAATCTTATTGTATGTTTTTTAACTTTTCTTGTTCAGGCAGAACAGAAAGACGTGTTATGATTCCCGGGGATGGTAATGCGTCTTTCTTTTCCTTTTTCCCTTTTACTTTTGTGATATAAATGTGTTCTTATGGCCATAACTTGTTCCTTTTCAGTTAATACCCACTTGATTGGAATTATGCAGATAATTTCTTCGATTTTGATTCCATCAAAGGGTATTTCGACGATAACTTAGACCTCTATAGTATTAGTTTAGATAAGCTTGATTTGGAGGATTTTGGGAAGGCGAAGGAGGTGGATGATCGAGATTCTTGTGTTGGAACTCTGTTCATCGATCCAATTTTTGATAGAACTAATCCAAAATTTAAAGACTCCAAGTCAACTGAAGGTGGAACTGGTTTTCTAGTCAAGGAGAAAGAGCAGTTTGGTTGTTTTGTTGAGAAGGAGATGAATACATGCCCCTTTTATGGCAGGTCTGGTCCACTTTCCAATGAAGGCATTGTTGTGAGAGGTGAAGAAGTGAGTGCTGAGGAGGCGACAGCATTAGCAAGTTCTCTTGTGAAAACAAATTCTATTCCTGACATGCATGATATGAAAGTTGGGGAAGAAATGGAGTATCAGGGGGATTTTAGTTGCTCATCAGAGGAGTTCAATTTGCTTGCTGGGTCTAAGCCTGCCAATTATGATGGCATTGTGAAAAATGAACAAGAAAGCAGTGATGAGATAGGAAAAATGAGTTTGCCTGTTGAAACAAGTTATGCTGTTCCTGATAGTAAAGTAATTCAAATTGTGAAGGGAGATGCAGTTTTCGAAGGGGATTTGGGTTGCAATGCTGATAGGGAAATTGAAAACTTGATCTTGCTTGGTGCATATAGTCCAATTCTTGATAATAGGACAGATTTGAAAGGTGAAAGAGTGAGTGATGAACAGATATGTAGTAAGACCTTGTTTTCTGAAACGAGATCTTCTATTGCTGATGGATGTGATGTAAAAAGTGAAGTAGTCAATCATGGAGTAGAGAAAGGGAATGACAGTTCAGCCACTGGTTGGAGTCTAGTTAGTGGAATTGAACGCGGTATGAATAACATGGAGATGTGTGGCAACAATCTCAGTGGAAATGTCGTGGAAGGTGAATGCAAAAGTAGCTCAACTTCATCTTCATCTTCGAGTAGTTGTACTAGTAGCAGTACTTGTGATAGTTCTGATGATGATGACAAAGACGAAGCTGAGGTGTTTGAGAATAAAAAAGAAGTCCAGGTAGAGACAACTAGAGAAACAATCAGTTTGGAGGAGATTGAAGAAGGTGAGATCAGAGATGGTAATGCAGATGAGATTATTGGAGGGAGTGCCCATGATCAAGGAACTGAAGAGGCTGAGGATGTGGATGGAATGATTGAGTGGACTGATGTTGAATCTGATGAACAAGATGAGGAGGGGGCTGTTGTTGTGGGAGGGCCCATCAGATCAAAGAATGAACTTAAGGTAAATAGTTTCAGCTTTAATCTCTTCTTGTACGTGTGTTGTAAACAAAGTGGCAGGCATTATCCTTCATGTCAAACAGTATCAATTTTACATAAACTAATTTTGTTGTATAACAGAAATTATTTGCTGTGCGATGTGATTCTGTGTTTTTTCTTCCCTTTCAGTTTTTTGCTAAACTGAAATTTAATGTTGCATCTTTATCATGATGACAATTTTCCTAGTCTTTAGCTTTTAAAAAGATAATTATCAAGCTATTGCTTCTTAAAACATGATTGAGGAAATCAAGTGTTGATAGCTTGCGCTGGTGATGCAGGACAAAGTGATAGATACTACCAGTTGCCTTACATTTTCTGTTAATCTGCATGAGCAGGATGCCACTCTTTGATTAGTTGTTGATTTGATGGATCATGCATCTGAGTTACACTTATATGATTGTTGGACATGGATTTGTTTATATTATCTTGTTAGTGCATTGTAACAAGTTAAGTGTACCGTGGTCCTTTTTCCTTGATTTAAACAATCACTTGCTCAAGCAAATTAACTTTTTAATCGAGTGGTTAGTAACAAACCCTATTGTTTAGCTCTTATTGCGATACTTATTTGCTGATTTAATGACTAATTTCACTTATCATTATTTAATTTGATTTAGGTAATTGTCTACAATTTATAACATGCCTTTTGATATCTTAAAGTTTAAATTGTGTGTATTTTGTTTGAGAGCATGACGCTGTGCATAATCTTGCCAACCAGTTCCTTGGGTTTCTCTAGTTTTGTGATATATTGTACCAACATTTTGCAGAATCTCCCTCCTGTCCCTCCTGTGAAAGCCACTTTAGGAACGCATCATAAAATGCTGCCAGTTGGAGTGATATTGTCTGTAAGTCTGTACATCTTGAATGGCTTGTCCATTTTCCTACAAATGCTGATACGGTGACATAAAAATGGTTGAATTAATACAACCATGTTGAAGCTTCGCAAGCTATTGCATAGTCTTGTGTCACCCTTGAATTCATTGTTGCGATTTTAACTCAATGCTGCTTAAATTTTCAGATTATAGGCACCCAAGTCATTGTGGAAGGTGCAGAGAAACACAATCCTCTTAGTGAGGGTTCTGTTCTATGGATAACTGAAAAGCGATCCCCATTGGGGTTAATAGATGAGATTTTTGGTCCTGTCAAAAATCCTTATTATGTCGTGAGATACAATTCCGAAAATGAAATTCCGGCTGGGCTATGTGAAGGTAGTTTTGTCTCTTTTGTTCCCGAGTTTGCCAATCATGTGCTCAACAATAAGGACCTCTACAAAAAAGGCTATGATGCATCTGGCGAGAATGATGAAGAGGTGTCAGATGAAGATGAATTTTCAGACGACGAGAAAGAGGCAGAGTATAGGAGAATCCAGAAAATGTCAAAGAGAGGCATGAATGTGCAGACGGATGGAAAAAAGAAAAAAAAGGGAAAGAATGTCAAACCTAGGGATGGGAATCGGAGGGATAAGCAAAGCTTAGGCCACCAAGAATCGTTGGGCATGGATCAAGGATTGCACAATCAAAATCCCCCAAATGCTTTTACCGTTGGAGCATCATTGGGTAATAGCTATTGTGCATCCTCTTCCACTGGACAAGATGTCCCCACTGGGATTGGTTTTTCTCCATTCTTTCCATCAGTGCCCCAAGCCTCTGGTTTCTTTCCGAACCTAGTGTGGACAAACGTGTTACGTCCTCAACAGCCACAAAATCTCGTCATTCCTGGTGGAGTGGTGGCTAATAATATGCCAGTGCCTTCCCCAGATCAAATGCAGATTCCTTGTCAAATCCCAATGCCTAACAACATAATCTTTCAGCAGCAATTAAACCCTAATCTGGGATTACTTCCTAATGCACCTTTTTGGTGTGGGCAGCCAAATTTATCCGCTGGATTATCATCTTGTATGGGAGTCTCAACTCAGAATTTCTCCAATCAACCATCCTTCGGGATGAGCTTTCAGGGTCAACCTACTCCAGGAGGCCTAGGAATGTTTTCAAATGGACAACAATTAGAACTCAACTCTAATTCGCAGCCGCAAAATATTGCTAGCAGTTTCCAAGCTCCTCAGCAGTTCAACTTGGGCAGCTCATCCAACCATGGAAGAAACCCATATCATCAGAGAGGTGGTCGGGCTGCCCGTGGTCGAGGTAGACATGCATCAAAGTGAAGGTTTTGTTGAAATTTTGTAGAAATTTAAACATAACTTATGCATGGTAGCTATGTAACTGTTTACTTTCTGCAAACTGCTTTTCTATCATAATGCAAGTGGTTTATAAATCCATTTCCTATTGCATACTGTTTTCTGTCTTAACAAATTTTAGTCTAGTATCAGAGGTGCCCAGTTTTGTGTGGTTAAGTGGAAAAGTCCTAAATCTCTTGTCTTATCAGTTTTAACTTCCAGTCCGATTGTTAAAACATTAATTTCTAAGAGATATTTTCTGTGTTACGATGATCATTTTGTCATTCCCAGCGCCTGGTGCTTGGCTCTTACATTTTAGTTCTTATTTTCTTTAATCTGATCTACTTTGTCGTTTGATGCAGTTTAATGCATTATGTCTGTACGTTTTAATCTGCTTTCCCCTTTGAACTGCATTGTTTTGCCCTATTATCTTACCATGTTTCTTCCTGCATTGTTTTGTCCTGTCATCTCACTATGTTTGTTCCTGCGCCTATGCTTTACTCATAGTTTTAAAGAAAAAAATTGGACCCAAGAGTTTTAGGAACAATATATATGTAAACTGGGAAATTCTAAGTGTATTTACTGACATTTTATATGTATGTATTGCTTCCTTATTCATTTATCCCATCCTTAAATGTGTAAATATAAATGTAAAATGTTAGAAATAGTGTAAAGTAACGAAAATTGAATTCGAAGGGTGAAAGCCTAGCAAGCTGTAGGAAATTAAGTGATCAAACCTTCTTTGTCGATGTAATGATCTGTGGTTGGGTTGGGATTCAAAGCATACGAAGTATTAAGCAGCCCAAGTCCAGATTTTAATGTAAATGAACAATATAAAGCTTAGTAGTTACCAATCTTGAAAGTTAAATTTCATATAGATATTATAATAGACCAGCGGTCGAAAGCAATTGTAGAGTCCATAACTCAATAACTAAGCTTCTTGTTTCAACAATCAAGACAAATAGATATAACTTATTGTGGGTGTGAATCAAAAAATTACAAGAAAACTTTAAGACCAAATTGCCTAATCGTGAAAAGTTAAAAAAAGAACAATATGCCAATAATATATTCATAAGAAAAGAAGTGTACAACTTCAATGGATAGAAGAAGAGTATTTTATAAAATCATATATGTGGCACTAAGTCTTTTAGATATTTTCTTAAGTATATAGCATAAGCACAAGATATAGATGATAAGAAAATATTGAATAAAATGATCTTGTTTAAGTGTTGATAGATGATATTGGAAAGTTATGTTGCAAGATAAAGATTGCGGAGAGCTCTGGAGTTCTTGGAGTTGATAATTGAAATTTGATGAGATGATTCAAGAGCTAGAGTTTATATTTTGACATGTTAAAGAGGTGCGTCAAGTCTTGGAAAAGTTGCTTAAAAGTGATTGAATTATTGCTTGAATCTAAGTCAAAAAGGTACCAAGGCCTTAAAGCATCCAAAGAGAATTACTAGATCGGACAAAGCCCAAGAAGGTCGTATTCTATCCAATTGTCCAATTGGACTGGCTAATGAGTTTATTAGGTCAACTAGAGCTAGACTAAAGGAAAATTAGATAAACAGCACCATTTTCAAATGTTCCTGCCAACTGGATGAGGGATCAAGCTCAAAAAGTCATGTTTTTCTCCAAAAGGAAGGTAGTAATCCGAGCAACAATTAACAAAACATATGAAAATGACTTTCTAAAGCAAAAGAAGACAAGAGAAACATACAGAAGAGAAGTAAGAGATTAAGAAGAGTACAATAAGAGTGAACAAGAACAAAAGATTATAAGTGTATGCAAAACAAAAATTACAAATGTGTTGTGTTCTTGAATATCTAGAGCGGTAGTTCTTGCTATAAGTTGAGTGGTAAGGAATTGTGAGAATTGTTGTTGAAGCTTAAGAAATATGATAAAGAGAGAGTTTTGAGCATATTATGTATCCTCATGACTTTACATTGTCACATTATATTGGAAATTTATTCTTAATTTTGAGCACCATGTAAGCTAATTTTGAGATTGTCATAATACATTGTTTAATATCTCAACTTGTAATAGGACTACTTTATCAATCACACAAAATTGACATATATCTAAGTTCATTTATTTTTTCGCCCACCATCTTACCTTTGATAAGATTAACTTAATATGATACTAAACGTTCCTATCACTTTGCGAGACTTGTCAACATGTTTTTTTTCCCCCTTAATGTCACTTTGTATGTGAAATATTGACCAAGAGGACGCTTAATGTATTGCAATATAGATATTGAGGAGTTCAACATGCTTAATTAGAAGGTTTTCTTTAAATAATTTTCAAAACGTTGACATTTCGGATTTGATTAATATAAATACTTATCATTAAGGATAAAACAATGAAAGTCTCCTATATAATAAAATTTTATATAATATAAATAACTTTGCAAAAGATCAAAATTTTCAAAGAATTAAAAAGTCAAACTAAGTTAACCACTTCAACTAAAATAAACTATTATGTAAACTTGGTTGGTTTGATTTTATATTAACGTCTCTAGCTTTAAAAATCAGTCAATTAGTAAGAGGTTCACTCGATTGATATATTGAACCATATCAATATGGGGAATAGGCTACCCTTCTAAAATGAGCTCCTTACGTTATATTTCTTTGTCGGATCTCTCCTCTATTTTATAGCTTGATGAATCCATTGGAAATCATCCAAAAGCCTTCTCCAAGTCTCTTTCTTTTTATTTTCTCTGATAGCTCTTTTCTAAGCATCTCTCATAGCGCAGATAGAATTGAATCAAAGCTGAAATTACTTTAAATGGATAGACATACGATTTCTAAAGTAGAAATGGAAATTATACGCTAGTCAATGAATGCTATATAACATTTGCTTAGAGCAAATGACTGGCATTTGAAAGTTGAGTGTCACCAACTCGGACCTTTTCCTGAAGTAGTACTGTGGATGGATTAAACGAGGTGATAATGGCCTTCAATGAGCAGAGCCATCATCAGAGACGATAGAAACATATGCTCTTCAGTTCAAGCTTTTGCATTCCTTGTGAAGTCGACGCACGTCTGGCAGCTACAATCTGAGAAACGGCAGAGTTCACACCCAAAGCAAACACAGGATGTGCAACCCTTGCAAGTTGGTGACCGTGTGCAGCCCCTGTATATCCGTCGACTGGCTCGTTCTTCATCATGATCACACGTTGTTCTGCGCAAGAAAATCAATCAGCTGTCTTGAACATCATCGCTGTACACGTGTAAATGAGAGCATTTGTAGTCAAAGTAAGTTCACTCTTGATTGAAGGTTCAGAAGATTAAGTTATAACTTATCCATGCATTTAGCTTCAACTATAATTGGTAGATTCACACCACTCATTCAAATCCCATCATGCAATCGGAAAGCAGTAGAAAAGGACTTAAAGAGTTGTTCACTTAAAAAGAAGATGATTGTTTTTAATCTAACAAGTTAATCTACATCAACTTGAAACAACATACTTGGGATATGGAAAGATTCTCTCTTTTTCGATAGAAAGATTCACATTTCTTATACAAACTATTGTTTTAAAACTTTTGAGAATTGATGGTCATAATGAAACAAAGAAGAAGATTAAAGATAACAAGTCTAGCAGCAGAATGTAAAGTGCTACCATGTGAATATGTTCTCTCTTTACCTTCACAAAAAAAGGGTATGAAAAATTCTCCACTTAGTAACTTTATGAATTTACTTTAATTTCTCCTCTTCCTCTACCAGATATCATTCCACGACAGTATTGAATATAGAGGAAAAATAAAAAGTTAAGGAAACCAACATGGAAAGACATGATAAATCAACAAAACAGCTCTAGAAGTCAGCAACCAAGAGTCAATTATTGTCTGCCTGTCAACAATTTTCACTTTTTCCTGATAATTTTCAGAAGTTTCAGCATCCAGCTGAAACTGAATGCTTATTTGACAGCTCAAATTTTCTAAACTCTCCAGAAAATAACCTTAATTCCTACTTCAAAAGCTCTAAAATGGACTGAGGTACGAATGTCCAAGGATGTAAATCTGTAAAAAAAGGGAAAGTTCGACACAATATTATCACCAAATGGAATAGCCATATCAAAATACCATCTAATATCAATGTTTCAGCATCTGATGCCAAACCTCCGCTTTTAATTGGAGGATTTTTTTTTTTTGGCTAATATTTAGAGCGAAAACTATTGCTTATTCTTGCTTGTTTGATTATACATTAGTTACCTCAACATATAAAGTCAGAACTATCACAAGAGGTACCATCCAACAAAGATCAACATATATTTGCAGCGTCTAGTACAATCATGATATCCAGTCTAATTTGTTCATGTAGCATCCTTATCTTCTTACATGCTGTGAAAAGACCTTTGCCTAAACTAGTAATCTCCTGCCAGTATAAAATTGATGTAACTTACACGTTACCCTTGATTAATAAACTTACAAATATTTCCTCGAAGAAGATAAGAGTCTAGAATTTTCAAATTAACCTTTTCGACAGGATTCTACAGTGACGAATATTGTTAACACGAAACAGATTTTAGTTCTCTCGTATTTAAGTCAATTCCAATGCAACAAAAACTTTTAATATTTACACATTCAAAAGACACTTCCGCTCTTCTTGCTAGTTCTTTTATGCATGTGAAGTAACGGTTATGAAATTCAGGGAAATTGAAGTAATTGTCAATATCCACAACGCCATGTTCCATTATCTAGGTTGAACAGTATCCAAGTAATTAATGATAAAATTAACAATAAAAAATGAAACTCTGCTCATCCAGGCATCTTCTAGCTAGCTATATATGTTCTTTTCTCTGATCAATTACTGAACATCACACAGAGAAACATCAATAACTAATAATACAAGGAACAAGAGATACAAGCAGCTAATATTAGCTACTATGACTCGATGAATTCAAAACAAAAGTAACAAATGGTTCATTTTTTCTAGTTTCATAAATATGCTACATTTTGCATAAAATATTGCCTAACTCGATATATATATATATATATTTGGCATTTTCCTGCTGGCCGAGCTAGCAATAAACGAACTCTAACAAAACAAGAGAATCAGCAATTAACAGTTGTACAAATATTTAATTAAGGTAGTTTTATTCAATGTAAAAAGCAAAACATACATACTTGTCAAATGGCAGATCAGAACATTTCCAATTTGGATCTGCCAATGCATCATGGTGAAGTCGGCATTCCTCTTTGGTTCGCAATCGAAACCTGCGCTCCTTGGTACATGTAGTACAACGAACAAACTCATCCCGATGGCAAACTCGCCCATTGTTGGACCTCTGCGATCCATTTCCATTTTTCGAAGCTTGATTATAATACTTGAGCAACGTCGTCTTTGACAATGGAACCTTCTCCCCATTGCCTATGATCCAAATATTGTTCTTCCATTTTCTAGCTGTCTCTCTACCAGAATGCTTCTCAAATGCAGCTGGAGTCATCTTGCCTAGCAATTAGAATCACCGCTCAACAATCAGCAACAGTCAAACATGGAAAGCAAGGGTACAAATTAAGCATTTCAAATCTTTTAGGAACATGAATCAAACTATACGAAAATGTAGATTACATCTAAACTATCACAAAGACTTGGAATGGAAATAATAAAGAGGATAAACTTGTGATTGTCCTCCGTGTTACAACATTAAAGGTTATCAACTATCACTCACTGGGAATAGATGATGAAGTCAATAACGACAGAGACATAGCACTAACTGTATTATACTGTGCCAAAAGATACCACCTTCTCTGAAAACTATACGCTGAGGAGCAACTG
>JANQAP020000276.1:707248-717300 GCA_026874005.2 Erythroxylum coriaceum | reverse complement strand
GAGAGCGCGAGGCCCGAGAGGCCGAGGCTCAAAGCGGACAATATCTGCAAGCGGGTGGTCTGGGCTGTTACAATTAACAATTTAAACTCTAATATTTTTTAGTTATTTAAGTTATTAGTTATTTGTTTCCTTATTATCATTGTAATTTTCTTAATCTTACTTTAATAAACCTTAGTTGAATTCTCTTGATAATTATTTTATTTTGTGTATTAGTTGTTTTTACATATTTTTAGGCCAATATAGGCTCAAATGCAGTACCAAGTCTAATATTATGTTGACTTAATAGGGGAAACAAAAATGTGTCACTTTTGATATACCACCTACAAAGCATTATGTAGAGGTTGTGTATCAACATACCTTACCATGTTTCTCCTAATTTAGACCCATATTCACTTATAAAAAAGGATTAAAAAGTTATATAATGTGTCACTTTTCAACATGCTCACTATATGGTAGGTTATAACTCCTATGTTCCAGAACATGACCTCAATAAATATAACATAATCTTATGTTGACCTCGTATTTAAAGACCTAAAAAAAAAAACACTCTTCTACATGAGATATACACGCCCCTTTTAAAAACCATATCACTATCCTACTTTTCTATTTCCTCCCTCATATTTTATTTAATCAACCCAAACCTATGTCATACTTGTGTACAACTTCATGTTCTATGATCCACCCTATCATATAATTCCCATTTTACCCTTGTTCCTAATACATGCCTTTGTGTCATTTAACACATTCTTATATTTATACGGTTCTATGTAGGTATTATGTTTCACTTATGGAAAGCATGCTAAGATCGTGTTTCCTTATTTCTAGCTACTATAATATCTTTTTTTCTTAGAAATTTCAACTTCCTTTTAGGATTTTAAAGATTTTCACTTTTTCACGTTATTTTTAGGCTCATCCAAATATTTTTCCTATAGCAATTTTGTTTTTTTCATACATTATGGATTATTTAGGGTTCCTAATTGTGCTTTGTGTTTATATTTGTTTAAATATCAATTATGTATGATTTTTAGGATGTTAGAAATTTGATTTTGATGAATTACGAAATATACTTGTTACATATGATCGAAGATGTTTAATGTAAAGTATTTTAGCTGCTTTAGTGAATCTACAGAATTGGTCGATATAGTTCCTAAACCAGGATAAAGGATATATAAAGTTGAAAATTTTACATTATATGATGTTAAGGAGGGTTATATTATGCATGAATAGTGGAAACACAAATGTGAGAATATTATTGTCTAGGTTGATATATCACTTAGTGGTACAATATTTTGTTTCATAGTTTATTGTATTATACTCCACACTTATACGTATATTATGTCAAATATTATTTTTTGAATACTTATTCATAACTTTCTTCATATATCACATTATATTGAGGACATTGAACCTACTAAGTCCACTTAGGAGCTACAGTACCATCGTTGTACAAGATTTCTATAGTAGATGCTTTCACATCTATATGACACATAATTGATTTGAGGATACATAATTCGAGGAGTCAGAAGAGACCACCACAAGCACCAGTAACACCACTTCTAGTTGAGCCATGGATGTTAGTTGAGCAACATGAGTAGATGGATTACCTATCACTACATTTTGAGATAGAGGCACAGTGGAAGAGGTACTAGAACTTTTAGATGTGATAGTTTAAATTGCCTAGATATATAGATCAAGATATATTAAGGAAGGTAGATCTTACTAATAGTGTGAATGAGATCCTTTTTTCGATGTGTGGTTCAATTTGTTTGATATTCGAGAGCTAAATCTTAAGTTCTTATATACTAGAGGTGGATGAAACTAAGATTTTAAAGGAGTAAATCTTTATCAAGTTTAGGACGGAAGGCACTAATCATAACATTACCTATAATTAATTTGTGGTCTATACTAGTTTTTTCACTATAGAGCATGCAACATACTTGATTCCTAGTAGGATCTACCTACACTGAGTCCAACAAGACATAGATTTATAGAGTTTTTGGCAATCGATGGCCATCGTGCACCCTTATCAGCTTACAAAATCTAAGGCATTAGGATTTAGATTTCTAGAAATGCAATTTTTACACAAGCTTCTAGTGCATTCCCTTTCCATAAAGAGGGAGAGCAAAAAAGTAATGAGTAAAAAAGACCTCTTACTTATTTATTGTATATGTTAGAGGAAGAGGACACATTATGGTATCTCCTTTATGTAGTTAGTTCGCGACTACTTAAATCAAACAAACTTCAATATTATCAATGGTATCTCAACCATTTTGAGATTGGCATAAGGGTTGAGAGTACCAGTAGATGACTTACACTTGATTATAATAGTCACTCCTACGCCTGCTATGATGGAGATATTATAGGCCATATAGATGGTGGAGCTCCAAGTGAATAATTAAGGTTCAAAATCATAGGTAGACCATTACAACTTGTAGAGGAGGATCTAATCCAAGAGGACCAAATTGTGGGTATGGAGCAAACACTAACTTCATCTCTACCATAAACCTCTATACTAGTGACCTAACCACTTAACCTCACCTTATTTAAAGCACTTTATGCTTTAATTGGGCAATACTATGGTAAGGATGGCGCAACATTTAGGAGTTGAGACCTTACTTCTACTGAGGAGTTGGTTGTGCATGAAGAGATGGAGCACTAGCCTGCAAAGCTCGAGGATGTTGAACTAATATTAGACAAGGTCAAAGATGTCAAGGAGCTAGTTAGAAGGGAAGATTTCGAGGATACAAATTATAGAAAGCTGAAGGAGATTATCATAAATTGTTGTGAAAACTAAACTAGTACTGAATTTAGTTCTAGTATAGTATGATACCAACATCGATCAATACTAGGTACTATTTTAGGTAATTTTTAAAAATTACAAAATAGTTTGTAAATTTTTTAAAATTGTAAAATAGTCTCTCAATATATTTTTCTATATAATTTTTAATTTTACATCAACTCTATCTCCAAAAATCATAACAATATAAATTTGAAATAACAACTATGTATTTATTTGTATTAATATTACTTTTCACATATTTTACATATAAACAGTAACCACAATTAATATAAGAAAAAATATTTAATCATCATACATATATAAAACTAAGGATAATACAAAGTACTTAAAATGTTATAGTTTCATCATATAATAAAGAAAATTACATCATGTTCAATCACTCCATAAATATTACAATAAGAGCTCGTACAAGGAGCACGATCAAGTAGAAGTGAAACCTAAAACAAAGATATTTACATTCAAAATTCTTATTAATATTGCATATATATAATTCAACAGATACATCAAATACAAGTGAAATTAAAAGAAAATTAGAAATAAAAAAACCTAAAATTTCATTCAATTGAATATCTGCTTAAATCGTATTGACCCTAATTTCCATTTGTTATAAAGTCCTCATCATTGAGAGGAGCCTCATCATCACCATCATTCATTATCATTGCAGGAAATGACATGTCAATACTTTCTCATCCAAGATTAGCTTCCAAGTCACTCTCATTTGTTAAACTTGGTTCCTTAGAAACCCAATTTGTTAAAAAGATTGATATGGTTAAGGCAAATCAGATATATAGAATTACTTGTTCAATTAAGAGTCCTAATAAATGAACAAAGATAAATTATTAAGAAACTACATGAACTTATATTCAACTCAATAATGATAAAGACATACCTTTCATGAAGCCTTAAATTGTATCAAACAAAGACCAAATCATTCAATCTTTTGTGTTTTAATCTATTCTTCCTTTTTGGAATGGGTAAATTCAAATATACTCCAATTCCTGTCACTCCCTGTTGCACTTACACATTGACTCATAATTTGAATTGCAAACATTTGCAATTTTGGAACACGACTTCCAAATCGGTTCCACTAAGAAATAATATGAAAATAAGAGTAACCTTATAAACAAAATGAAGTATGATTAATTTCTTACAAGTAATAAAAGTGAAAAATATATACCTATAGTAAGTTTGTCTTTTTGACAAATAGGAATGCGAAATGCCCAGAAGAATCCTTATAAGACTCTATTTATGAGCTTGGGTGATCTTGCATCATCTCATAGGCAATAATTGTTGTAATAGTTAATAACATTCCCCTATTAACTTTAGTTTTCTTTGTAAAACCTGATCTAAAATAGACATTAAGATTAAAAAATTCCTTAGCTATAAACACTAGAGAGAAATGTTTCCTTTCTGTTCTCTCATTGATGACTACAAAATAAGGTATGTACAATGAAGGCCTATTTTTTATATCGGCCTTAATTGCTTCTTTCACCCTCTTTATGGCATCATAAATATAACCCAATATTACCTTCTCATCACTATTAGGCAAATGAGATACTCTCATAAAAGGCTCAAAAAATAGGATTACAAATTGACCTTATGACTAAAATTTATGATCTTTAAGTATAATTCTAGAAACTTTCGCTTTAACATTAAACTTAGCATACTAAGATGTGACCCACTATCACTTGTAAACATATGCCTCAGCTACTTCTTCATTAGAACAAAATACTTAAATGATGAGAAATTAGTTGCAAATCTTAAAATAATAGGACAACACAAATTCTTATTATTTGTGAAATCCTTTCTCATCAAATTTAGAGCCAATGCATGATCATAGATGGATCGCTTTTCTTACTTTCTGCACAATTTCATAAATGATAGGAAATTATCTCCTATATTTTTCAGCATTAGGTCAATGCAATGTGCAGCACAAAGAGTGCAATAAAAAGAATTACACTAACTTTACAGTCTTTTTCAACTCCTTTTATAAGCATAATAATTATCAGTAATGAACTTAACAATGTTTTCTGGCCTAAATTCATTCACAACTTCATTAAATATTTGAAATAGAGTATCATCATTTCTAACAAGGATAAATACATTAATGAACTTAAAAAATATTATCAAAAAATTGTGTCTCCAAACATCACAAATAACAAAACACTCATAAGTTGCCTGAAGGATTCATTTCATCCATATAACTTTTTATTATATAAATAAAGTTGCTCAAAGGTTTACCTTTTTAGTTATTAATTGAAAGAGATTTATATCTTGGACTGTAAGAGATAATAACATCCAAAAAGAGCTTTATATCTTGGATTGCAAGAGATAATAACATCCATCATAGGCTAGTAATGATAAAATTATGATACATTGAATGATATAACTGAATCATACCACCATGTAGCCATTGCCATATATGTATTATGAGCTACTTCTTTAGATCGTAAGGCATTATGAATTGAAGGCTGAGCTATATGAGTTGTCATGGTGCAAAAAAATTAAATGATAAAAAACTCTTGAGAATTAATTTCACTAATTTAATCTCCTATGTATGATTAAGGGGAAATAATTGGATAGTTGTCTTACTAAAATTAACAGTTAGGATCTAAAATCAACTCGAACAATGAACTAATCTAACTTTCATATTCGATAAGTTATCATCTGAATAAATTATGGAAACCCAACTTCTAATTACCACTTAAGTTAATATATTTCTAGTTTTTAACCTGAGAATCCATAGTTTCTTGTTCTATATTAAACTTCTTCTCTTGATCCTTCGTTTAATACCAAAATGATGCAAAGTTTGATCATGCTATTACATCCATTCAGTTTAGAAACTATAGCAACACATAAGATAACAACACAGTCCTTCAATCATTCATATTTGACTAAAATAGCTACATTAATCCTCAAGAAAAAGAGATCAACCCATCATAGCATAAACACAGTTCATCATTCTCAAATACTTCAATCCTATATTCAACAACAATAGAAGTATTAAAGTTATAAAATAGTGAATATCGAATGGACTATCATTCTTTGACAAAGAAAATAGGTTCAGTAGATAAAAAATAAAGGAGTTCAACAAATGAGTTCAACAGAAATGTTTCGCAACACAGTAGTAGAGATGAAAAGGAATGAACAACCAAATTCCCTCTCGAATGATGAAGCTGGCATTGGATCTCCAGTCAAACTCCACCTCTCTGACGTTGACTCTTACCTTCTGCCTCTAGTTCGTGCTCACTCTCTCTGCTACTTTTCTCTCTTCCTCCTCTGTTTCTCTTCCTTCTTCTTTCAGTCGAAGCTTTGTTCTCTGCCTCCCTCTCTATCTCTCTGTTCCCCCCCTTAGAATGAGTCTGTGCAGTGTGAAAGAAGTGCATAATGGAATGTGTGTAGTGCGTAGAGAATGAAGAGTGAATGGAATGAATGATCCCCCTTTGCTACCACCTTCTCCTTTTACTTGTAGTATGCTCCTCGGTCTAGGGTTTCGTGCTTTCCACCTGCTTATGCCATGTAATAAAATGACAGATTAAAAGAAATGTTATTGATGTGTCGCCAAGTGGGAAGTCACGATTGTGACTTAACTTGTCACAACCTTAACTTATCATGTTAAGCCACGAACGTGACTTAACTTGCACGACTGTGTAAGTGCATGACTTAACTTGCACAACTGTGACATGGTCAATATACGAAACTATGTAATAGCCATTTTCATGCACAATTCTTCTTGTTTAAGTTCATGCCACATTCACAAACTAATCCAATTAAGATTCATGCAACATCCACACCGATTTCACTAAATTCATATCCAATTTGAGTTAAATCGCAACCAATTTCAACATATGAAAACAAGTAAAATTAAACAAAATTAAACATAACAATTCCCCCACACTTAAACTATGATTGTCCTGAAGAAAAATAAAGAACACTAGACTATAAAAGAATAAACAATGAACACAACAATCTTCCTAATTAATGGTCAAATATATCAAAAAACATTTCAATAAATACAACCCAAGAACTTGAAACTCATAATACTACATGAATAAGCTATTCCCTACATATTTAGCCAAAATCAACAAGTGTTTTAATTCAAAGAATCATCAACAAGTGTGAAGACACTCACTCTAATCTCCATTTCCATTCTCTCAAGCATTCAAAGGTAGGATATGTATTCACTCATCGTTCATTTCATGTAAGGCATTTACCATAAGCTTACCCGCCAATCCAATCTCCACCACTAATATTAAACACAAACGCCAATCCAAAGGTCTTTATTTTGGTTGTAATGGGGCTGGCCTAAGGCTAGGCAAAGGAAAATCACAATTTAAAACCACAACACAAATTGAGCATTTAAAATAATACAAAATAATGAAACATAAGGCACTCAATTCTTTCCTCTCATTTAACAAAATTAACACTTCCCATTTTTACTTCTTTCCTCTTCTTTTCATTTTCTGGTAATCTTCTCTTCCTTCCTTTTCTTTTCTATTTCTTTTTCTTCTTTGTCTTTTTTATTCTTCTTGATTTTTCTTTTTTATTAAGTAATTATTTATTTAAAATAAAGAAATCAAGAGAAGAAAAATATAGAGGAGAGAAATTTACTACAACCATACCCATTCTTAATGCAAAAGCCAACTTTATGCTATGATTCCCCCACACTTATTCAAACAATTATTCCCTAAACTCAATCATACTCATTCAAATGCTCAACTTGCCTTATGGTAGGCACAATGAAGAGGATAAATAATTTAGGTCAAGGCTTATATTTTGGGTTTAAAGAAAATATTTCATGCTAAGCTCAAATGGGGTTTACTAAAGGTAACATTATGGTGGCTTTTTAAGAAAAGGGGTAAATCCTAATTGCCTTCATTATTTCAATGTTGCATAAGATTATGTGATCTCAACTAATATTTGCATGCAAGTTCTAGAGTTCTTTAATCATGAAAGAACACTCTCAACAAAGAATACTTGAATTTGGTTTTTAATAGTTCAAAAAGTTTCAAATTCTTACCAAGTGAAAAGTGTCATTCATCTATCAAAACAAGCTAATATCCTTTTAATTAAAATCTAAGTTGATTAGTCTAAGCATGCAAGTATACTCATTCACGTATATTATACATTTCTAATCCTGATCGAGTTCATTTAATGATCATGCATCTCTAAATATTAAATGGGAAAAATAAACACATAATATGCAAATAATGATTATTTTTATTTTTATTTTTATTTATTAATACTCCCCCCACACTTGAACATCACACTATTCTTAATGTGATACAAAAAAGTAAAAGAGGGGTCTAGATAAAGGACAAAAATTAACATAAACAAGGACAATCATTAAAACTAAAAGAAGCTAAACTAGCAAGCAACAAAGAAAGGGATAGAAATACGATATGAATGTGTGGATGATCACTGTGTTGATCTAGTGTGGAATATGGTGTACTGCGTTGAGGAATGAAGAATAGCTGTAAGGAAAATAGATAGAAGAGATGAGAGAGTAGGCCTACGCACATAAAGAAAACAAACTAAGTTAAGGTTCACTCAGAAAATTAACAACAAACAGATAATTGAAAACGAATAAAAATTAATTGGGTTGCTTCTTTAATGTCTTGTAGCTAGACGTCTCAATGGTCATACTTAAGGTAGGTCACTCAAAGTGATTGATTCCACCATTTCCTCCTTTTCATTCAAATTTGTCTCTAAGAATCTCCTAAATACTTCCTCAGTTTGCATCTACTAGCAATTGGCAACATTCATCACTCTCTTTAACCATGTCTAGCTTCTTTTCTTCTTTTTCGTCCAAGGCAAAATGAAAATCCATAGCATTAACTTAATCAATAAAAGAATAGTCTTTAGAAACAGTAGAAGTATGAATAGGTTCAACATTAAAGATTGAAAATTCTATTGTTTCTCCTAAAATGGTCATGGTCAATTTCCCATTCTTCACATCGATCAAAGTGGTAGTGGTGGCCAAAAAAGGCCTCACTAGGAGTATGGAGTGTTCCTTTTCTTTCTCCTTCACTTCCCCCATATCTAGGACAACAAAGTCTACTAGAAAAATAAATCCTCTAACTTTCACTAACACATCCTCCATTATTCCTTTCAGATAACAGATTGACCTATCAACTAATTGCAAACATATGTTCGTAGGTCTTAACTGTCCTAGATCTAATTTCTCATAAATAGAGTGAGGCATAAGGTTTATGTTTGCTCCAAGATCAAGCATATCCTTGACCTCATCACCAATACCCATTGATACTTTCATGATAAAACATCCTGGGTCTTTTAGTTTGGGAGTAAATGCGACTGCAGATTTATAGTTGCTACTTCCAAAACTGGCACCTTTTTGTTAGGCTCAAACTTTTAGTTCTTGATGCTTAATTCTTTCAAGAACTTAACATAAGCCGAAATGTTCCTAATCACATCTAACAAGGGCATATTAACATTTACCTTAGATAACATGCGGTCTAGATAAGAAAACCACTCATCTTGTTTCGATTCCTTAAGATGACTTGGATATGGAATTGATGGTTGATAAGGAGCCATCGCCTTATGTAGTTTTTATCCTTCATTGTCCTTGGTGTCATGCTTAAGTTGTTTACCCTTTTGAATGTGACTTAAAGAGTTTCTTCCATTGCTTTTCTCATTCCGCTCATCTTCTTCTTGGGTGAGGCTTTCATTCTTTTGATTATTAGCATTAGACAACTTAGAAGGAAACTCAACATGATTATTAATCACTTTACCACTTCTTAGACCATTGAATGCTTGGGTTTGCTCAGGTTGACTAGACAACTTTTGCTTTTGATTTTTGTGCAATTGAGTAGCGACTTGCCATACCTAGATCTCAATCCTCTTTACAGATACCTTTAAAGAGTTGAGCCTCTTATTATTTGTTTCCTGATTTTGAGTTGTGACCTAAATAAAAGTTTCAGGCCTTCCTCCAAAGAAGGCTTACTCGACTGGTTTTGATTTGAGGATAGCCCTTGGTGATAATTTGGCCTCCGAAAATTTTGATTTTGTTGTTAAGGTTGCATTGGTGGATTGTTGGTCTTCTATGAAAAATTAGGGTGGCTTCTCCAACCAGATTATAGGTGCTTATATATGGTGCTAGAGTAGTGCTCTAAAGGCAATCACCTTTAACACTTTTGTACAAACTTTATTTTGAATAATAAAGCGAAAGACATTTTTCATTGATTTGATATTCGTTTATATATGAATTGATATTGATCTTAAATCGAATTAA
>JANQAP020000276.1:677656-691748 GCA_026874005.2 Erythroxylum coriaceum | reverse complement strand
GCGTATTGCTATTTGTCAAAGAGACAAACTTAATTAAGCATACATTTTTTCATTTCTGTTATTTGTAGAAAATTAATAATTACTTTATTTTATTTATAATATTAATTTTATTACCTTGCAGTTGTTTAGTGAGACCAATTTGGAAGTAGTGTTCCAAAATTGCATAAGTTTCTAATTTAAAATTTAAGTCAATGTGTGAGTGCAATAAGGTGTGAAAGGAATTGAAGCATATTTGAATTTATCTATTCCAAGAAAAAGAATAGTTTAGAACACAAAAGATTAAACGTTTAGGTCATTGTTCTATACAGTTTAAAATTTTGAGAAAGATATGTTATTATCATTATTAAGTTGGATATAATTTCTTGTAATTTCTTAATAATTTAATGTTATTTGTTTATTAGGATTCTTAATAGAATAATTAGTTATGTATATCTAATTTGCCTTAACCATATCAATCATTTGGTGTATTAGGGTTTTGAGGAATCGGATTTGATGGTTGAGATTAACTTGGAAGATAATCTTAGATGATAAAGTATTGACCTGTCATTTAGTAAAATAAATTTAAATGATGGTGATGACAAGAATCGAATTTGATAGTTGAGATTAATTTGGAAGATAATCTTAGGTGTGAAAGTATTGACATGTCATTTGGTAAAATAAATTTAAATGATGGTGATGATGAGATTCCTTTCAATGATGATGATTTTGTACCAAATAAAAATTATAATCAATATAATTTGAGCAAATATTTGATTGAATTAAGATTTAAGTTTTTATTTCTCTTCTTCTTTTAATTTCTCTTACATTATATATATGTAATATAAATATAATTATTAATAATTTTGTTTCAAATTTCACTTCTAGTTGGTTGTTTCCTCAATACAAACTCTTATTGTAAATTGTATACTTAGAGAGTCATGTATATTTATTATTTATTATTTGATATTTTGACATGATTATTATTTATTATATGATAGAATTGTAATCTTTTAAGTACTTTACAATTTGTATCATCTTTAATTTTATGTTTGTATAATAATTAAATGATCTTTTTTCTTATTAATTGTGATTATTATTTTCATATAAAATATGTAAAAAGTAATATCAATAAAATTAAATAGATAATATAATTTTTGGATATATGTTTTAGTATATTATATTATCAATATAATACTTTACTATAATCAATTGGTTTAAATGATCTTGGTGGGAACAAAATCTTTTGTAATTATTAACTTGTACTATCTATCTTTTACGTGATTTTGTTCTCCGTGACTTCATTCACATAAGTACCGGGGACTTAAAAAAATGTATTAATAAGATCACGTAGAAGAGAGACAATACAATTTAGTGGATACAGAATATCTAGTGCCGGTGGATTGGTCTGAATTAGTTCTCTCTCTTTCTCTACCATTTTCTCTGCCACCAGACGATAACGTCACTTAGCTTAGCCCTTGAATCTCTCCCTGTTCTCTAAGGATCCCACCTCCGTCTCTCTGTTTCACGAGTATTTGAACTTTATTCCCTTGTCTTTCCTCACAATTTTTTAATAATTCTCTTTTTAAGTTTCTGAGACTTACAGTCTAAGCTTTATGATGGTGATTAGATCTGGGGAGCTAGTTTAGAACTAGTCCAGCATTTTTATTTATTGCATAACCAAAAAGTTAAGCTTTGAAGTTTTACAAAGTTGTAGTTTTTATGGGTTTATCTTTTCTGGATTACGGACTACTTTTCTTTTTCTAAATCCTGTGCTGTCTTCTTCATTAGCGGTGCTCTTCGTAAAGGACGGATCTTTTAGTATATTTTTTCTTTACGGGTTTCAGTTATCTAAAAGAAATTTAGAGGCGGTTTCAGGTATTGATTTATGCTGTAGTTTGAAGCGATAGTGCTTCGCTTCCAAGTGTTTAGCTCTTTTGGACCTCTTCGCTTTTCCTTGGCTTGTTCGTTGTCCTAGTTTGGTGGGTTTTCACATGTTACCGTTCTGTGGTTTTGCTCAATTGGTTTGGAGAATTTCGAATTTTTAGCTATTGGGCTTTGATTTCATGAATAACCCTTTGATGAGCATGAGGAAAAATGCCATTTCTCACCCGGTAAGATTTTTAAACGATAGGAAATGGCACATTCCATTCTTTGCAAGCTTGCTTGTATCATTAACCCTCCTATTGTCAAGCACTTTCGGGCTATTTGCCTCTCCCTATGGTGGAGATCAGTTGCCATTTGATGTTACTTCATTTGCGAGCTCAGAGGATTCATCTGAGTATTTTGTGGAATTGGATTTAATGAAATCATTGAATAGGAGTGGGTATTCCAAGTGGGAAGCGCCTAGATTAGCGTACCTGATTTCAGGGACCAAGGGTGATAGTCGCAGAATGATGAGAACTTTGCAGGCAGTTTATCATCCAAGGAATCAGTACATCTTGCATTTGGATCTTGAAGCACCTCCACGTGAAAGGTTGGAGTTAGGAACAACTTTGAAGAGTGACCCGACATTTAGTGAAGTTGGTAACGTCCGTGTGATGGGCCAGTCCAACTTGGTAACTTACAAGGGCCCTACAATGATTGCCTGTACCCTTCAAGCAATTGCTATTATGCTAAGGGAGAGCTTGGAGTGGGATTGGTTTATTAACCTCAGTGCTTCGGATTATCCCCTCGTGACACAAGATGGTTTGTGCTTGATGCTCTTTTCTTACTTGTTTCATCTGCTTTGTGTTTCTGTATGTCTTGAGTTGTTTCCTTTCTACGGAGGATTAATGTTGCTGTGAGAATCTGTAAAATGGATCAATAGAATGAATCTGTTGATACAGTTTTCCACTTGTTTCGGGAGTTTGCTTGGCTGTAGCAGTCAAGTGAAAAATTTCCTTTTTTCTGCAACTTTAGGATTTATACTCTTAGGCTTCTAGCATTTGATTTCAAGAGTCCAAGGAGGTTTATGCTTGTCTTGTTGAAGGAGCAAATTAGAGAGGCAGTCTTTACCTGCTGTGCAGAAGGTGGGGGTACTTTTGATCAGGAGTAACCAAGTTAATCAGCCATATGCTATTATTGTGAGGTTGCATAATCTACTTTTAATTCCTAACTCCACAGGGTTGGCATAATTTATTTCTCAGTGTGTTTGGGTTGCAGACTTCCTCTGAATTTTTGTTTATGTCTTGCTAGCTGTTTCTCTAATTTCTATTGATGATCAGAAATTTCACTGTTAGATGGGATCTGCAGTACATTGTTCCTTTCTAGGTAGTCCGATGTGGTCTAATGCTAGCTGAAATTTTAAGTGCAATGTACTGCATTTAAATGCCATATACTTAAATCTTAACGTGGTCATGTAATAGGTTCTACAGAGCTGCAATATGAATCTTACAAAATTACTTCTGTATGCATTCCGAATGTGTCAAATTGGATTGAATATTCTGTGCAACCATGGCTAATTGGATTCACTATTATCTTGCATTTAAAATTTTCTAATTCCTTCGATTTCATTTACATTGCTACTTCGAGATAGAAATAGTATCCTATGCACTCTTCAACTTGTTAACTTAGTTCACTACCTAGAAATCTGTTGTGGGTTTATCTTCTTGTCTAAGAAACAGCTTGAGCACTTGAACTGAAAATAGAATCTAGGTCCATCAGGTCATGTTATCAAGATGATTACTGAAGTCCTTGAGCTCTTTGGGACCTTTCTTCAAGATGTTATGGATTCATGATATCGTCGGTTAGGATATCTTAGATTCTGAAAGTATGACTCAACTGGTAACTTGGTTGTGTTGCTGAATGCTACACTACTCACCTCAAAATCCTTGGGTACCCAAAAGGGGGATGAACTTGGATATTCTTTATGACTTCTGACTATTGATTAGTTATTTTCACAAGAATTAACTTGGGTATGTGGCATTATTTACAAGAGACACCAATATATATGATAGTGAAAGTATCCTTTTTCTCTTTGGATCATCAACCCTGTAGTTTTAGGTACCCAGCCTATATACCTTGAATATAGTCTTGATTATGTGAATCTTTTTTAGTGGGAAATTGTCAAACACTTGGTGAGCTTAGTCAATCTTATGATAAATTCAATGTTGCTTTCACTAATCTCACAAGTAATTAGAGAAACAATCAAATAACAGAGTAAATCACAAATAAGAAATGAAGAAAGAGGGTAAGAGATATTGGATAATTGATTTATAGTAGCTCAGTTTTGTCCTTGACCTAATTTTACTCCCTCATCTCCTTCTGGAGAGTTCAATCCACTATCCCACTCTTACTTTAATGGTTGAGTAGAAACTAATGGTTGAGTAGAAACTACTATATAGATTCTTTAAGACAATAACACATATGAGCTCACACAGATGCTCTCACTCACTCCTAGAATTTCTCTAATCACAGTACTTTATATTCTCAAAGAAAAATACAAGTGTATACTCAAGCTCTAATGAAAGCTCACACCCAAGCTTTTTCAATATCATCAAATCACTTGATTCAAAAGATACAATTGTTTTTCCTTTATTTTTATTATTCTACCCCTTTTACATAGTAATCTTTGAGCCAAAAGCCCTTTTTTTTTGACCCAAAAAGCCTTCTTTTAATTGACCCAATTATATGTTGGGAGTCAGATACACCTTTTAAAATAAGAAAAACAGCCAGTTGACTGACTTGCACAGTTAACTGGTTTGGGTAGTTTTCATCTCACTACATGGTCGAATGCTTTGCTCCGTTGAGGTGGAAACTTCCAAACTTCTTGTCCGGTTGACCGCTTTCCCTGTCAACTTTTCAGAATGCTTCCAGAAATATTTTTCATTGTTTTCATCTCTCAAGTATCCATTCATCATAATAAGTTGCTTCAATCATCAAAAGTCTTCAACTTTAAATTCCAAACTTCAAACATTTATAACTGAATTGTCTCCTAAAGTTTTTGTCACTTCATTTCACAAACTGATTCTTTTTGGTGGAAGTCTTCATCATGATCTGCACGCTCTTAACAGGTTAGTAGTCCATGTTTTGTTATCATTAAAATTCGAGTAGAACTTGGTTCGACTACAGGATGACCAAAATTCATGTTAGTAACTAATCATGCTGAGGCTGTAAATATGATATAATTCCCTTTTCCTTTTAGCTACAGATTCTAGTCTTTCGGCTGAGTTGCCAAAGAAAAATTTCTGCATCATTTTGCCCTTTGTTGTCTTATCTCTACCTTGTTTACATTCTTTAAAGTTGCAATGGTTGGGCAGATCGGCTTCATTAGCATTGTGTTCATATTTTTGTTTATATGGCTAAATAACATAATGCTGTTGATAACAATGTGAAATTTGTGGGCGAATTTCATGTATATGCAGATCCTTTTCCTATTTGTGATATTATTCTTAATTTAGTTGATGCTCTTTGCTGAAATAAACTTTGGTTTGTGTTGTGCAGATTTGCTCCATGTATTCTCAAATTTGTCCAGGAATCTCAATTTCATTGAGCATATGCAGCTAACTGGATGGAAACTGTAAGTGAAAGGAAAACTCTGGAGAAGAAATTAATTAATTTAACAATTAATTTTATGAAAATATTGCAGGAACCAAAGGGCAAAACCAATTATTATTGATCCTGGACTTTACTTATCAAAGAAATCTGACCTTGCTGTTACTACTCAACGCCGATCGCTTCCCACCTCATTCAAGCTCTTCACTGGTGAGCATATGTAGCTTCTTTCTGCTCATACCTATCTTTGAAATCTTGTCATGATGTAATAGCCAACTTATTATTTGTTCTCTTTCATTGGTTGCACTGCTTTTTTCAGTCCAAGTGCAGGTAAGATCTGCTTACCACTTTCTTTGTCTTTGACTAGCTTAGTCTTGTTTTCATGTTCTTGTTTTCGCGGGTGGGTGGGTGTTGTTTGTTTATTGTTTTAGACAAATAGAGTGTTGAGGATTTTTCGTTCAATATCATCCTTTTGGCTTGATTGCAAATGGTTGAGATTAAGAATTATTTTTTTGTTGGGCTTCCTTCTGGGATGCAGGTTCGGCATGGGTAATGCTTACCCGAACCTTTGTTGAATATTGCATAATGGGATGGGATAACTTCCCACGAACTATCCTAATGTATTACACGAATTTTGTGTCCTCGCCGGAAGGATACTTCCATACACTTATATGCAACACCGAAGAATTCAAAACCACAGCAATAAGCCACGATCTACACTATATTGCTTGGGACACTCCTCCAAAGCAACATCCTATCTCCTTGACTATGAAAGACTTTGACAAAATGGTTAAAAGCAAGGCCCCATTTGCTCGAAAATTTGCAAGGGATGATCCAGTTTTGGACAAGATTGATAAAGAACTTCTCAGTCGTACGAACCGGTTCGCGCCAGGAGCGTGGTGTGTTGGCAGCTTCGACAACGGGAGTGATCCATGTAATATTCGTGGCAATGTTTCAGTTTTTAGACCAGGTGCTGGTGCTGAGAGGTTAAGCCAACTTCTTCAAACTTTATTGTCTGAAGATCTTCGAAAACAGCAATGTTCATGACAAGCCCAGAACTCCAAAATGTATATTTCTTGTGTTCATAGGTTATATACAAACAGTCTGATGCAGAAATCTTATATAACAAAAAGCAACGTTGGACATTTAGGAAATAATCAACAACAGTGCACATTGCCGGTCTCGAATTAATCTCTGGTGCTAGAGATTATAATTATGTACATATTAACAAAATTATACTTCCGTTTATTTGATGATGTGAAACAAATTTATTATTTTCTTTATTAATATCACGTCTACATAATGTTTTAAACCAATATTAAATTAATTTTTAATACTAATTGTATATAATAAACTCTAATTAAAACTATTAAACCAAATTTAACCTAAATAATATTAGCCTTAATTGATCTACTTTTAACCCAAAGTACTACCAAATTTATAGGCTTTGATTGTTGAGTTGATTGCCACTGTGTTGTTCAGTGTCGGAGATCGTCATCATCCACACAAGGGAGGTCGCCATGAACAAGTGACATGTAGATCATTTCCACGACATAAGCGGTAGGTATTCAATAGAGTTCATTTCTCCGATGAGCTTCCACACCATAATGTAGAGAATCAATCGAAATCTTTTACCGTCTACAAGCAGAGTATTACATCAATTTATAGATTTTAACTGGGTCTTTGAGTGAAACAATGGCTTCCAAAGCTTGGTTCACATTATTGGCCTTTTGGCACATGTAAGACTTTAAATTGAAAGTGGAGTTTGATCTAGTATTGTGTTATTCATCGAGAGTTGATTCTTCTTTTGTGAGAATTGCAGTGATGGATTATGGATCTAGATCTAGTGGTTATGTTTGAAGACGATCCATCATTTTATGAACTAGCAATAACCTCAAGAATGTTTGTTACACAAAAACCAAAGATAAGTACATTTACCTTTGACAATATATGAAAGCTGTAAGGCTTTTGAATCCAGAGATAAGTATATCAAAGATTATAATTTTGTAGTTAAAACTTTATTTTTATATGGTTTTGTTTAAAAGGAGAGGACTATTCAAGATGGATTCCAGACTTTTTGAACAACTTGATCACATCACAAAAGTTTGGCGTTAAACAATGTTAAGATGTTAAACATGTCGTGATACTCTCTGATAAGTATTCGAAAAACTTTTCAGAAAGCTGATGTCTTGATCGGCCAAGAAGATATCTTTATCTTCTTTAGAGGATAAATGGAAGTGCATCCCAAGAACATTACTGGACGCTTTTACAGGAAGTGATTAATCAAGATTAAGTCTTTAACTTCCATCACATATAGAATATAATTAGGTTAAATTACAAGTAATTAGAGGGGAGAGGATGTCCCTCTCAGCTCACCCACTACTGATTCGCCTCTCTACTCCATCCCCCTTGAACCAAACCAACCTTCACCCTTGCTCAGCTGCTTTCAGCTGTGATTTCCGGTTCAGTGATCGCTACATCAGTAGAATACATTGCCAAGTTCTAATTGATAGTCTAGAGAGTGCGATTTATGTTGTGGATAGAACATTATCGTTGTCCTGTGGTGATGATGTTTTTTTTGAAAAATTAAAAAAATTTTATTAAATGGAGAAGAGTAGAGCATAGCACGTGGGATAGACCCACTTGAAGTTTCTAGTTGACTGAATAGCGATTGAACGACATCGTATGAAAACAAATAAACAACCGTTTATACGTTTAGGGTACACTGACCCTCGACTTTCTCGATTCTTCCTCATCTCTTTCTTTTTGGAAACAGAGGCGACCGTTGAAATGACTGACGTTGGGTCTCCTTTCTCGTTCCTCTGGTGGTTGCCTCCTCCTTTCGCTTCATTATGGGGCTCTCCTACCAGGTAACAATCTCAACTTCCACTATTGTTACTCCTTATACCGATGTAGGTTTCTGGATTTATCCCGTACTCCTCCACTATTTCTTTTGAAGATCTGGGGATACAGCTCGACAATGATAAACCAAAAAGGAAGATCATCACTGAGGTAAGGTTAACCTTCCGATTACACTCTTCAATAATATCTTAGTGATGTCCCGAATAACCAGTCCAAAACTTTTCAATCTACAGTAAACTATCACGAGGCTATTTCGAATGATGAATACTGTGAAAGCCCTTGCATGTCCCTCAGGTAAGAACCGTAACTCCTTTTATTTCAGTAGGAATCTAGAGAAATGAGAAAATATATGCATTGTCTTTTCCTGTCCTGCTCTAGATTGAACTGAAATAACTGAACTATGCATGATTACCTTCTGAACTATTCTGATATGAATCCGGTCTGAATGATAGGGATTACTGGAATGATTTGGACTGGGCTAGGTTGAATGTTTGTGTGTTCTTACTATAGTAGCATACTTTAGAGACAGTAATGGTTATAATCTCTAAGTGAGAGCTATACCCCTATTACAGTGAAGGTTCAACTGATGAGTAATCAGTTGTTCCCTAATGCTAGCAATTGTGAGATTTATAAGAGATATTAAAGAAATAATTTCCCCCTTAAATCTTCTGTTGTTCTTCTCCTTCCAAACTGCTTGAGTACATGTAGCCATCGAGATCATTAAGATATCTTTGTCAGTTCTAGGAATGTGCATAAAAGATAGCTGCAGTAGAATGTCAGAGAGTCTATAATAATTAAACACAGGAACACACAGGCTCGACATTTTTGTTCATAGTTCTTTAGTGAAAACACGCTCAAAGAAAAGGTATTAACTAGTTTCATCCTCTAAATTGCATAGGATACAAGTCTTAGATAAAGATAGGAATCTCAACGGATTCAGTGTGCTGAGTTTGTCCAATATAACTAACCAGAGAAGAAAGCTAGCATTAGGTCTAAGAAACTTGTTCCAAATTAGGGAAGACCATCCAACTCTGTTTACTATCCCATCTCTCAGCTTCCTAGTTTCCCTTAGCGATTTTTCTGAAATTGGGACCCCATACCATATATAGATATCACTATCTCCAAAACTTCTAAATTGCTGGATAGACAAAATTCTCATCTCTTTTGATGTTAACAGCCAAGTACCATTCCTGACTAATTCATGTAGCTTTGTTTTCTTAGGGAATCACTTCAATATAGATATAGCTAACTGATTTTGGATTAAGACTCCCTGCCCTGTCCAATTGTCATACTAGAGGGATATACGTTCACCATTCCCAATTTGGCAAGTAACATTCTACTGAACTTCTTCCCTCAGTCTTAGGATTTGGTTAAAGAACCAAGAATAGCTATCCTTGATCTTTAGAGCCCAAAGATTCTCACCCTTTAATATATAGATGTGGATCCATTTAATCCACAATGATTGCTTTTCTCCTAATATTCTCCAAATCCTCTTGGTCATTAGAAGCCTGTTTTTCTAACTAATAGATTCTAGACCTAATCCTCCTCCTTCTTTCGGTTGGCAGATAGTCTTCCAACTTACTTTTGCTATTCCTCTCATCCCCTTACCTTTCCCCCCATAGAAACTGCTTCATAAGTTTTTCAATAGTTTTGATAAGCCCTTTGAAAAAGAAAAGGTAGGAGCACTAGTAGGTTTGCATGGACATGATGACTAATTTTAGAAGCTGGAGTTTCCCTCCATAGGATAGGGATCTATTTGTCGATGAGCCCAATCGTTTCTGGATTTTTTCAATTAGTGGTAAACATTCACAGAACCTTAACCTCTTGGATTGTATAGGGATGCCTAGATAATGAAGAGGAGAATCCTGTGGTGATGATATTGTTTGTGAGTTTCAGAATAGATTGGTTAGTTGTGATGGATTGGAGAAGAAAAAAAGTGTGTTGTGTACTTCTAAAGTGAAGCCTTGGACGAATTTGCTAATGGGGCTATAATTAAGAGAGGATTGGACAATGAATTGTATTAATGATTGAGGTTATACCTTCCTATAGTAACAAGGGTGTGTATAATTTGTTATTTCGAATTGGGTTTGTGGTCCAAGGGGTTGACGTTGTTAGTCGAATGAGATTCATTTCGAGAGAACTTAATTGGTTAAGGAAGGTTGTTGTTATTGGGTCGAATGAGATTCATTTAGAGAGAACTTAATTGGTTAAGGAGTCTACTTCAGTGGGAAATTCATAAGTCTCAACGTTTAGTTAGAAGAAGAGAAACAAAAGAGTTTTGGTTGTCCGGACATTGATGTTATATATCCAGTCCAGTTTTGAATATTGATGTTAAAAGAGCATATCTTACTTTGAGTTACTGTAGGCAAATATTAAACAGAGACGATCTCAGTTCTTGTATTTAGGTATTCAATTTATTAGAATTGATAAATGCAACAAGTGGTTGTAATAATAAATTAGTCTTAGGGCTCGTTTGGTTTTGGTACCATTTCTGTTTTTTATTGTAATTTTTAGCTTTAATTTTTTGTTTTTAATTAAAAAATAAAAAATTGAGATTTGTAACAAAAAATTGAAAACAAAAATTTATTTTGTTGAGATTTTTAATAAAAATTTAAAACAAAAATATGTTTCTATTTCTTAATTATACTCTTATGTTAATTATTTTTAATATATCAAATTAAATTCTTAAAGAATTGGTTAGAAATAAAATATATGAATATATATATATATATAATTAAAGAAATTTACACATCAATTATATATAATAAAATTCTATAAACTATAAAATTATATTAAGTCGTTCTAATCAATAAAAGAAACATATATCAATTAGAATTAATATAATCATTTCACATTTGTCTAGTAATTTCATTTTACTTTCAAGACATATTTTGAAGTTGCACTGAAGTGATATTGTACTCCTCTTGAGAAAGTACTTCGAAATTGTCCAAGTCGAATGTTAAAAGTGTTTTGCATTGACTCTAGTTGTCTCATTAACATGTTCGTCATAATGCTAGTCAATATAAAATAACTAGACTACTATTGTAGCAATGGTGAGTCTAGGTCGATCCCATAGGGAGTGTTCGGTTAGCTTATGAAATGAAATTAATTGATGTTTAGGTAAAGTGACGGAGTTTCGGATTTAATAAGAAAATAAAATAAAATAAACCTAATGAAAACAAATTATATAAAACATGCGAAAAATGATAAAATTGGAGAATTCAGTAGGGATCTCGTTCTTTGGTTCAATCTCGGTCTACACCCTAATTAAGCATAATTCATTGATTTGTTGTTCTTTTTATCTCTCTTAGCAATTATCAGTCGTAGATTAACAACAAGCTTTGTTAATCTTGATTTTTCCTTAGATCTTAGTTAATTCCGAAGCATTTGTTAATTAATCCTAGCTATCGGGAAACCTAGAATAAGCTCTCTAAGTTTAGTCGAACAACTGCTTTACGAATTAGAAAAATAGACCAATATAGGCATAATCACACAACCTCGGATTATTTAACCTATATTATGTTATCTTTAATGATTCAGAACCATTAGTCCCCACACATGAATCAGAAATACAACGATTACGTATGGCATTCGATTCTAGCAATGAGTTTTCATGAAAAACGATTCAATAGAGCATTAAAATCATCATCATTCAAATAGGTAATCAATAAATACAAGATAACATAATCAATTTCTAATGAGAGAAAGAAACAACAAAATAATAAAAAAATGCTTAACTCGGGTCTTCGGCATCGATGTCACCTCTGAACTGGGGTTGGGATGTCTAGCCTTCCATGGGTCTCCCAAGAAAAAGCTTCAGCCCCTACAAAAATACCCTAGCCGAAAACCCCTAAATGCTCTCCCTCTCTCGCGCAAGCTCTCTTCTCTCTGCTATTCACTGCACTATTCTACGATGTGACATATTAAGTTGATTGGACCACCCTACTATTCTCCCTTCTTTTCTTTCCCGCAACTCTCTTCACTCTTCTCTTATGCCACTCCTTTTGTTGCCGCCAACCCTCTCTTCTTTTGATTCTTCCCAGCCGTTATTGTAGCTTGATTTGACAATTAAACTCAAGGGTTTTTTGGTCTACGCATACTATTCTTCTCTTTTAAAACCCTCCAGCCTACAACTTATGAAACGTTTGTGTTTCCGCAGGATGTCTGTATGAAATGCAGATTGCGTTTTGGCTTGCTCCTGTCTATCATTTGCTGCCGTTTTGCTTCATCATCTTAATTTTCTTGTCTTTTAATTTTCGTCTTCTTGCTCCAACAAGTGAAAATTAATCTTTGAAAAATGACCTGAATGTAGTGCTTTTGACTCGCTTTAATTTCTTTGTTTCCAAATTGTACCTAAAATTATATATGAATTAAAGTGAGTATCTTAAGCATTTTTGTATCATTAATCGCTAAGTGTAAATGATTAAATGTTTCAACAATTAAACAAATATAACTCACCATGCCTTATAGTCATTAAGAAAATTGTTGCTTGCTCTTCCACAATCAAATAACTTGTTGGCTTTAAGCCTCTTAAGCTCTTTAACTCAATAAGCTTAAAAAGATTGTCTTGCTCATTCTTAAGTTCTCATAAATCCTTGTAGGATTCCCATTTAGAATTTCTAATATCCAATCATGATATGATAAAGTAGAAGTTCTATATAGTTACTTTTATAGATGAAAATAGTTGTTCTCTTGCCCAACTAGAGAAATAATAACTACCTTCGTTAATTCATCATCATAATCTAATATGAAATATGATAAAAAATCCATGTATTTACAATACCAACATTAAATAATTAATAAAAACATTTAGTCAAAAGGTTTAACCGAATATTCATATAAAACATAGACTTAAAATATTCAACAATGAGACTTAAAATATTCATACAAAACATGGACATAAAAGCATTCAATCAAATATTCATATAAAACATAAACTTAAAATGCTTAAACTATAGAATATTTATTAATATAAAAGTCAAATAAATAAGAATTTGATATGTAATAATAAGAAAAATAACTAAAGTGACATAATCTAATCCAACTTTCTTGCATCTGTCATCTTTATAAAATCTACCTATAAAATGGAGAATTATGTACATGCTTAATGACTTTTCCATGCTGAACACCCTCAACACTTAATCTATTTAAGGAATTCAAACATTCCATCATTATATTAGTCTCTTAATTAATTGATGAAGCTCTAGATCCATTCTCTGTAGTGGATGATATTTCAGTTAGTTTTTTCTCAAGAAAACCATTCTTTCTTTTCGATTGTTCACCAATCATAATCAAGACCTCTTATAAAATGTTAAAATGTGTCTTTTTTTCCTTCTTATTCTTAGGATATTTCTTTTTCTTAGATGGAGAACTTGATCTCCTTTTCATTATATGAGCCATCTTCATCAATATCAAATTTATATTCCACTTATATACTATTTAATGGAGATTTAATTGATGGACGTGCATGCAAATTGTTAGAGAAGTGCTCTAAAGGCAATCACCTTTAGCACTTATTGTACAAATCATTTTATAATTAATAAAGACATTTTTCATTATTTCGATGTTCATACATTTATAGATTTGATGTTGATCTTAAATTGATTTAATGAAGTCCTTGATACAAAACATAGCATGGAAGAAATCATTATGAGATCATGATAATGAGATTCCTATCATATATTCTTATATTAGTATCTAAACTTGTTAAGTCAAGAGGACTTTACGATGATTAATTTTGATGACAATCAAATAATAATAATGTTAGAAACAAAAGAAC